>VXBQ01015230.1:483603-553603 GCA_013400175.1 Phainopepla nitens
CCCCCCCCAGTTAATACAGATAAACCAGCTAAGTCAATTGCAGCTCTGCCAGCATTTAACGCTATATTTCTAAAGGTAAAAAATACAGTGCTTATTTAGAGTCTCACGGTATCTCTTGGTAGGTATTGCAAGCAGTAATTAAGCAATAAAAACTTGCAAAAGGATGCATTATTAATTTTCAACTTCATTTGATTCAAGTAAGTAATGATTTTTCCCTACTAACCACTGTCTCTTAACATCTAATATGAAATAATACTTGTCCTTTAATTTTTGGAATCACTTAAATATAATATTGAATTTCTCCTCAATTGAAAATAGTTTAGGGATTTGGCTTTCCATTTAAATTAGAAACATCATAAAAGCATTTGTTTTTCTTTCTCTGAAAGGTCACACAATTTAATAAATATTTTTCACTGTTTTGAACTGCATAATAGTTACAAGAAAGGCAAGTTGATTACTTCAAAATTCAAAGGGAAATTTCTTTCAAAAGTCTGAGTTTACTACACTGCTGTGAACAGCAGTTATGTTTATTTTCCACACAACAGTCTTCTTCAATTTCCCAGATCATGTTATTGTATTCCCAGATTGTATTACTGCTTGCCAGAACTTCCACAATAAAAAAACAGCTGGGAAAGAGGGACACTGTGGTGTTTCAACATGAATATTCCTGTACCATCAGAAATAATCTATGCATGTAGTAAATCATAATGACAGTGTAACATCTTTGCACATTTTAGTATATGTGCTTCAGTGCAGTGATTTTTGACAGAAAGGAGTTGATGGTGGAACAGGAATTTAAGCCTGCTTTCCAGAGAAAAAACTCACTTCTCCTAATGGTTCTGTCCCAGTGAGATGAATATTTCCTGGAGAGGGAGTTCACATCCACACTGTCCATCTCGAGCTGATCACATGTAGGGTAGATGTTCCTGCCTTAATAGGTTCTGTTAATTTAAGACAGTTTAAAATTTATGTTAAAAAGAAGAACTTTTTTCTTTGCCATTTTTGTCTGGTTTTGCTCCAGAAACAAACAAAAGTAATAAAAATCTCTAATGTTAAAACCCTTAAAATAATGAAATCAGAGCTCTGTTATAGAAGCATAGAAGTTTAAGGGTTGGAAGGGACCTTTGGAAACCTCTATTTCCAAACCCTCTGCCCTGGGAAGGGACACCAGGTTGCTCAAAGCCTCGTCCAACCTGACCTTGAACACTTCCAGAGATAAGGCATTCCCAAACTCCCTGGGCAACCTGTTGCAACCTGTTCTAGTATCTCACCACCCTCACAGCAAAGAAAGTAATTTCTTCCTAATATCTGTAGAATTTCCTGTACAGGAGCACAGTCAAGCATCACAGTGTCTTGGAAAACTATCAGTCTCTCAGGTGATAAATGAAATTATTGGTAATTGCTTCAGGAGAGCTCAGTTCAGTGGTAATAACTGAGTACACACTTTTAATATGGAGTAATCATTACATTTCGAGAAGGCCGGTGAGTGATTTCTACCAAGAAAATATACCCCTTAAATCAGCATTCCAACTAACATGAGATCCCCCTTATAATGGACAGATGCACCCTGACTCAAGATCATTTACGATTATCCCGCATCTTAACAGGAGAGAATTAACACAATTTTTTCATCTTATATAAAGCAAAATATTATCACTGTTTGAAATACTGTTGAGGTACACACACTTCGTGTCATGTGTCTGCATTTCAATGAGAATAGGCTTTCAGATAATTAAGAAAGGGATATTTATTTGCATAGTTTCATATTTTCCAATTATTATTGTTGTGGTGAATATATAACAGAACCCTTTATATTTTCACAATAATATATTAACTCTACAATGTAGCCTAGGTTTGGAAACCATATATTATACTTTCTGCTTACTTAAGCATTGCCAATGCTCCTGGAAGAAATTTTTTGAAGAAGATTGGTTTTTTCAAAGTAGCTGTTTTGCTACTCTGGCTATACAATTCATTGTCTTTTCAGAAAAATTTGAAACCTGTTTTCATAAAATGAGTACCAATGCTAACACTAGGATTTAACCCCATGTATAGATATAGCAATATAGCAATCTTAGCAGTAATTTGGGCTGCCGTATTTTTTAAAAAACTCCTGAAATTAGTAAATGGCATGTTATGATGACAAACTGATGTATTTGACAGATATAACCCACTTGTTGCAGAGTTTTTTGTTCTTCGTGCTGGTTTTCATACACTTAAATACTTGCCACTATTGGCTAAATATAAATTTTGCATCTTCTTTTCCTGTATAAACAGAAAAGAAGATTAGAAGAAATGTCTGGAAGAAAGAACTGTAGAAAATGGAGAAAAGTGCTATTTTTTTATTGAGAAGAGTAACGTTTATCAAAATATGCAGGTCTTGTGCTGCTTCCATTAGCTGTGTGGGATACCTATTAGTAACTTAGCACCACTATTCAGCTGCTTTTTTTTCCAACTCCAAGGTCTCTTCATTCAATATATACACAGTACATAAAGTGCTTGCTGATTGTTCAATATAGTGCCTTCCATTTGTACACCTCCTCTCCAAACTTTCCTCACTGGGGGTTTGTGTAGGGTACAGGTGGACCTGGTGGCATAACCTCCTGCAAGATGGGCACTGATTTGCTTCAAACCTGGATAAACACTGAAATTAGAGAGGAAAAGTCTTAGCAAATTGATGAAGCTTTGCTGAGCAAAGGGAGACAAGAACTATGAATACATATTAAATTGAGCTGTAGTATCAACATAGTCAGAACATGAAGTGAGAGACCTATTAAAATCTCTCCAAATCATAAAAAAGATCCAGCTGAGAACATGATGTGATATGAATATGAAATAGGGATCTGCTTGTCTATTCAGAGAGGCTCTTTTTGATCTACTGCTGCCTGAACAGTTGGAAGGTTTTTTCCTCTGTGCACATGCTCTCCACAAAAACCTCTCTGAGTGCCAGGCCAACAGCAGGAATACTATCTGGATACAAAGTCCAGTGGAGCTGATGTGCCTTGAGCAGAGCTAGCTAAAATAAAATTATGTTAGTAGCATTTCAAAAAGCACCCCTTGCTTCTGTTCAGTGCAAACACTTATCCTTTTGATTTGTGTTAAAATCAAGCAAGATGTATGGAAAGCAGATAACTGTGATGTTGGTATCATTATTATTAAAAGGATATTTACTGGTGCTTGATTTTTAGTTCAATGGAAATAAAAGATAATGTCAATGAAAATCTGTGAATTATAGTAAATTTTCATGTGTAGCTATAAAAGGTACCTGTTTTCTTAAACAATTTTACTCAAGGAATAAAATGTAGCTTTTGAATATTCTGACCCCTAAGGAGTGAAAGCAAAACACTTCCATGCTTGTGAAGCCTTAGACTGTCCATCTTGCCATTTTTGTGTTTGTCCTTAGGCATCACTATGGCCAGTGTTAGAGAGAAGATGTTGCATTAGATGTGCATTTGTTCTGATTCACTAGTGATGTATGTCGTCGTGTCATTTTGACATTCCTACCTTTGAACATCTGAAATATGGAAAAGCAGAGGAAAATTTTTGAAGGTGTTTAAAGAACTTTTCCTTTGCTTTTTGACCAGCCTTACCAACACATTTTTATTTTTAATTTCTAAAATGTGAACAGTACAAAAATGATAATCTATTTTTGTGATTCTTACAGCATATTTTCTCTGTCAACTATATTTCCTATGCCTTTAATGATATGCAGAAAAAAAATTTAGTTATTTTTCACTAAACTAATTTATTTGTTCCTAAGCTATTACTTGCATTTACTTCTTAATGCAATAGTAATTAATCTTTCAGACTGCTTATACATTATATACATTATATGTAGTTCTACAGACTTCATTAGACATAATAGAAATGAGCTAAGGCCCTTGATTTTTTATCTCCAGCACAACATGTAGTTTTAGATAATTTTAGATAGTGTGTGGGTGGTTTTAGTTCTATGTAAAAAATAGCCATTGCATATCCTTTTTCCTTAAAAATAATATTTTGTACATCATCCCAGCTCTAAGACAGACAATTCTGAATTTCTCCTGAGGTCTTTATGTAGGTGTGCTGAAATCTCAGTAACTAGTCAAGTAGCATTAGCATAAAAATGGAAAATTTCCAATGCAAACTATTTTTGGCGGATGGCTAGCGGACAAGTCAAAGAAAATGGCAGGTTTTTTTTCAGTTAGGGATATAGTCATCAAAGATATTTCATCTCTCACACATTTTATTTGATAACATTTTACAATTACACAGTAAACACAACCAATAAGTACTTCTTAATAACCTGGAAATTCTCTTGCAAACACGCAAGTTCTCACTTAAAACAAACCTCTCCCACCCTAAACGAGCCAATCAACATTCCATGTACAATGAAACTCCATTTTTAAACTTTCAAGAAGCAAAACAGTGTCTGCTTACTTTTCTCCCACTTCCTTGTGCCTGTTTATCCTACCTTGAGCGCCGTTGCTGTTGCACAGCTTCATCTATTCTAAGACTCTCTTTGTCTTGATGTGCTATCTATAGTAACCACCACCATTACTCCTTTAAGGATTTATATTCTTTCTTATTTAGTAGACAAGGAAAACTATTAGAGCTGAGAAAATGGTGGACAGATTGAAAGATCTGAGCTTGCTGCTCATGAGGAATTTGGTTACGATTGCACAATGTGTCACTCCTATTGCTGAGGCTTGGCAAGTTATAGGCAACTGGTTTGGCAATATGGCTTTTTCTTCTTTACTTCATGTGCACTTAATTTCCAGGAATCTTAGACATCTGATGCTGTGTGAGTCCTTCTGCCTGTCCTGTGATTTCTAAAATACCCAGGAAGTCTGTCTCAAATATCTTCTTCCTGTGCTGGACGTGAGACTGAAAGGATCATACTCTTATATCAATAAAAGATAGCACTGCAAAATCTCAAAAAATTGATTATAAAATCAGTTGGTGATTCATCCCTCTCTTGCTTTTGAAACTGTGTTTGCTAAAAAAATCACATTGCAGCAAGCATGAACTATTAATCTAGTCCTTCTTTACTATACTCAGTTTCATCTGTGTAGCTGTGAGGATTTTGGGCAGGATGATATTCTCTTTGGCAGGGGTTTCATCGACAGATGCTGGTATCCAAGTGCTCGAGAGCATGAGGGAAATTGAAGGAAGGATATGGGGACAAACCTGGGTGACTGTAGGGCTCACATGTGTGGCACAAGTGATTCTGCAGGCATCAACACACCCATGTTGTGTAATGCATGTCCCCTGATTCTTCTGGACACAATCTGAGAGGAGCACAAAGACAAGTCTGACATCACATCTTGGGTGCTCCCCTCACCAAGAGTCCATATTCCCTATGCATTGTCAGGTCCTCTTGGGGGCTCTTTTGGGAACAGCTGGGCCAGAATACCTGCTCTGTTTCCTGGTCACTTCTGTAGGCAGCTCCAGGTCATAAGCAAAACTTTACTTCTTGTGTTGCACAGCATTTTATGAGGTGAAGCTGCCTGAGAATGCTCCTGAGGACATTTGTGAAACTGATAGCAGCCAGGTAAGGCTGAATTTAAAAGCAAAGTCCCTGCTCTCCTTCAGCAAATTTGTGAGGGATAACAAATATATAGATTTTAGTCTTATATATTAAATAAAGCCTCTTCAACAGCAATGAAATGAGAAGCTGCAGAAGTGAAAAATGTGATTACCTTAGACAATGCTAATCTAAACAGGGGAGATTGTTTATATGTTAACAGCTTACTTTCTTTACCTTATTGCCAAAATCCAAAAAAAGAAAGTGACAGGATAAAGAGATTAATTGAAGTTGCAGTATGAGACTTTATTCACCTTTTCTTGCTGATAATGTTTAAAAGACTGAAATTTTATTTATTTCAAATACATATTTTTGGAAGCTCTTCTTTAATTGCTGTCAGAATTTTTCACTGAAACTTGGCTTGGAAAATGGAGTAACTGCTTTGCCAGCAAGCAGTCATAAATAATACTTATACAGTGATGCTAGAACCCAGCAGATATTGTTATCGATTACATGATTGCCTTGTAAGAATTCCAAATGCAGACAATCACAATTCCTTTATTAAGCTGAGGTTACTTGGAGTCATCATTGCAATTAATTTCTGTTTAAGATTTGTTATACAAGGAGAACTAATAACTTCTCTGGTACATTTAAATCATCACAGAACTTTTTATTGTTGTGCACCAATATTTTAATAATAACAACAATAAAATGAATAGTTATTCCTTTAACAGAAACAATATTTTACCATACAGAATTAGAGAAATTTGATAGAGCAATTGTTTTCTTTCTTAACACAAGGTAAATAGACAAGGCATCACTGTTAACAGTACCTCTGTCCTCCTTAGTTAATCTCCAAAAATTGTCCACGATTAAAATATTTTTTTCAAATCAGATGTAGACATGCTTTGGCTCTTCAAGAGTAATAGAGCTATTTATATTCTTCTCCTGTGTAGGCTTTAACTATTTTTACCTAATGTTGAATTCATGCCCATGTAATTTGTACATTTGATTCTAAGATACTGCAAAAAGTGGCAAAGAGTGTTAGAGATGAGACAGAAAAATATTGCAGTGGAATGCACACTCTGTGACTAATTGGTCTTACATGTGAACTCTCTCAGGCATCCGTAATTACGCTAGAGATTAATCTCTGGATCTCCCTGAAGGGCTTCTCAGGCTTCCCATGAAGGATGCAGCAGCTCACTGGCTTTTTGTCACGTGGTCTGCCCTTCAAGAAGCAATTTTGCATTGCTATCCAGATAAGCATGAATCTGAACTATTGAGAAATAATGAGAAGCTCAGGGCCAATCTAACAGTGCTGATATGAGCAATAGGTTAATTTAAGTGCACTGATGCACCTGGTAGACTTCTGAATAACTAGGTGGTGTAAATTAGATTATTTGCAATATACATTGCTTTATAAATTTGGAGATAACCTAGGTCTAAATCTGGAAAAAGGAAGTGTTTTTGATAGAGCTTATTCAGCTGTTTTTGGGAGCCTGTATTGGACAGCACAACTTTTTTGCATCTAGAGAGAACTAGATGTAATTTTAAAAGAAAAAGGAATAAATATGTCACTTTGATTTTTCTCTTAGCTCTATATTATTCTCTTGGGTGTAATGCATTTCACTTTTGCTGTTCCTTGAGGAATAGCAAACAGCAGAGGTCAGGATTAAATTTGCCTAAATACTTTCAAAATGCTTCTCTATTTCAGAAAGTGTAAGTGTACCAGCGTACTCTTATAAACGAATGTATATTAGACAGGTCTTCTGTTTCTTGTGTCGTCTACCTTACACAGACAACCTGTAATTCTAATAAAAAAGAAATTTTTTATTTGCTCTTTAAATAGATTTCGTCACTGTTAATGAAAAAATAAAGGTAGTGAGAGGTAATTAATAGTAGAATGAAACGCAGTAGCAACATATTTAGAAAGCATGCCAAAATATATTAATGCAGTCTTCCCAGTGTAAATATGTGTGGAATAGCTACTGATTTATAAATGAAACTGTCAAAAAAATGGTGTAGTGCTCACTGGCAATAGTTATATTCCATCTAGCAGGGGAATGAATGTGGTCATTAGCAATTAAATGCAACTCCCCAAACATAAAAATGAAACTCTGTTTGAAGGTATTAGCAAAGTGAAATGAATGACAAAATCCCAAGTGATCTCTGTTATCAGCTAAAATGCTTCAGAAATGATATGTGTCTGAAAAGCTGCATCCTTTCACCCCCACCCCCAGCTGCTTAGGGAGACATATCACCTGAGCAGCACAAGCACAGCACTTCACAGAGGATGTCAAAGAAAAGGAAATATTCCCTAAAGTCTGCAAGAAAATATGAAAACGTATAGAAAAAAACCATAGTAGTGCGTGTTTTTCTATCGTGTCAGAAAAGAAATAGAGTAAGAGTACCACACATTTGAGCATGTGCATGCTGAATATAGACAGGTGACATCTGCCAGTTACCTCCATATCATGAAAGGGAATTTTTACCATTGTCAAAAAACAATCATGTTCTTTCTATCATTTTTGAAACATCTCATTTTCATTCTCTTCCCTTCTGTACTCCTCCTTCTCTGTATTTCATTTCTCTGCAGCTAAAGAAAGAGCTAGGAAATAAATAATGTATGAGAAAGGGGAAAAAGAAGGAATTAAGGTTTATTTATAAGGAACAATAGCTTAATTCATGAAGCAATCTTTAAAATGCCTGAGTTTTGCAGCTGGTTGTGAGGGTAAAACCTTATCAGGGTTAGGCATAGAGCCAATATAATAAAGACTCCAGAAGTGAGCCATCAATAAAAGAGGATTTTAAGACTCAGACACTTGCTGGGCTTGCTTTTCTCCTTCAGGCAAGCTTCCCCTTTCCTTCGTTAGCCTGCCTCTTCCAGTATCTCTAACCACCATAAGTCCCTGCTCCAGCTCCTCCCCTCCTGTGTGCTTTGAAGCTTCCACATGGAGGATATCCTTTTGACACCGCACCAGATATGCCAGCCTGCCAAATGTTAGCCATGTAAAGAAGGCTGCTTCCCTTTCCTTTGTTGGTCACTTCCATAAAAGATGGAAAAGCTGTGTGTTCAGCAGACATGCATTAAAGGGTGACATACTGCAATATTTTGTGCGGCTCATGTAGATTTCTTTACTCCATAAATTCAGTATTGCTTTACAAAATACGAATCCTATGGGGTTGCCATCCCTTACAGCCACTGAACCCCTTCCTCCATGGGAAATGACTGAGCATGTGCATCTCACCTGCCAGGATATGCCAGGGCCAGGTGCTCACCACATCCAAGCTTTTCCTCTCAGTCCCCCAGCAATAGCTCTATATTTATACAAACCAAGGGGGAATGGTGTCAAGAATCAATTAGTGGGGAATTTCTGAATGCAGAGTTACTTGTTGCCTAGCAGCAGCAGCCCAGCAAGCTGGGCTTGACTTTGATTCATTTAACCCCTAGCTAACCTGGGCTGACAGATTATTTTTCATCATCAACTTTCAGTGCTTTCTCAGTCAGCCTGGACGGATGAAATGCCTGGAATATTCTCTGCTGTTTTCAGGTGGGTCCCTGCCTCCATTCAGTTGGCCAAAATGTGCAGTGGATAGAACTTGTGGTGCTCCATTTCAAAGAAACCCTGCAGAAGGCTTTCCATGATACCAAGCCTCCTTTTTGGAAGTAAGGAGTGGGACTGAAACTCCTCTGTCTTCCAGAGCTGGGCGCTGGCCATCCAGAGCATCACGCAGCCACAGGCTGGGACGAACATGGCTTCAGGAGGACAGACAGTCTCACCAAGGCTCAGAAAACATTGAGTTATACTTCTGCTGGAAAATCATGTCTCAGTCTCTGTCTTCTTCCTTAATAATTAATTCAGTGGAGAGAAAAAGATTATTCATTTGCATAACTAAATTTTTCAGTCACAGCAATCAGCCTATTAATAGAAACCCATCTATTTGTCTGTCTATCAACTTATATAAAACAGTGTTGTCTTTTAAGACATGATATTTTGAAGGTCAGTAGCCCATAAACAACAGATTTAGAGGCAGAGAAATAGCTTGATCCTCAAATTCAGAATACACTAAACTAGACTATATAAATAATATATATCAGCCATGGAGAATAAGTCTGTGCTTCACTTTTCAGCACTACATGAGGAAGAATTCATAATAGGTATTCAGAATAGCATCAATATCAAATAGGGAAAAAATTGCAAGGAAATTTTTAAAAGCCACGGTATTATGGTTTATAGTGAAATCAGTGCTGTTTAGTCAAGGTACTAGGATGCCATGCTAAAACATTTTAGTAATCAGTGCAATGTATTTGTACCAAAAAGCCCAGATACACCACTTCTATTCACAAGATGTCTGGAGACGAGCAACTCTTTAATGCTCTGTTACCTTCACCCGTATTTGGACTCCGAACAGAAATGTTTCCTATATGACTCCATTTTACATTACAGTTTTAAACAGTCAACTGTTCTACCAGAATGTCCATGCTTATTATTTTCCTAAAGATGATTTAGTGACATAGAAAAAAGTCTGAGCATTTTCTCTTCAGAGGTTTGAAGAAATTTCCGTACTATACAAATTACACTTTTTCTCATTGTAAGCTTGGTTACTATCTTTCACAAGGTGACATCTCCTCTTTCTTTATTTTCACCTCCAGCAATCCCATTTAGCTGTAGCTCTATGTACAAGGGATCTGATCCTATTTGGTTCAAGTACACAGTAGGTTATGCTGGAAAGATGAAATTCCACATAGGGAAGCACTTCCAAAAGCTGCCTTGGACTCTCCACAAAACGTAAGCTAGATGAAATCATCATCTTTCCTTATTCCTGCACATCACCACCTGTCTCCTCCTTCCTTCAAAGCCCAGAGCCAAGGATTTATTTGTGTCTTTGCTGTGTTCAGTCTGGCTCATGCACAAGGTGCCAGACAACAGCAAAACTAACAGGATATATATAGGAAGACAGGCCAAAGACAAAGAGTTGAAATCTGAAATGTGTCAGGAACACAGCCCTGCCAGGGGAAATTTTTTAAGGGAAATGAACACAATGCAAAAGCAATTGAAAGAAATGACTACTGAACATGCCCTGAAGGCCTCTAATATGAATTTAAATTAATAAAGTCTGAAAAGCCTTTATGTAAAAAGCTTGATAAGATGACTGCCACTATTTAAGACCATTTCTTTAGAAGAGTAAAATCAATTCACTCTTCCATGCCAGCAGGCTGAAGTCACATAGAAGTAACAGGGGGAAAGAAGTTCAAAGGAAAAGGGTACAGTCTATTTGATACAGGCATGAGAAGACTTATTTAAACACTTGGGCACAGACATTTCAAATGATTTTTTTAAATCTCTGTTATGACATTGATCAGTCCAATTTCCCACCAATGTGTATAACTTTCAGGAGTGAAACAGAGACCATTGTTGCAGTAGCCTTTTGCTTTTGGTAATAAGGGGTGAAGCTCTGAAGCCAGAACACACTTCTTGAACAAAAATGACTTCACAATTTGGACTCAGCAAAGTCTGCTGCTTAGTGAAGCAAGTGACTTATTCAAGTGACCTAACTTGTCATATACCTAACTCATACCTATACCAAACAGAATGACAAAATGCAGTGATTTAACAATCCAGGAACATATTGAGCTCTTTTCAAAGGACATCTTTCTTGATTAATCATAATAGCATCTTGCCCAGTCAGATACTCTGAACTATCAAATACTACTGCAACTCGAGCAGCACTGTGAGAGCACCCAGGGGCTCAGTGTGGTGCCAGCAGAAATTCCAGTTTGACAGCCTCTAGCTCTCACTGGGGAGTTTCTGAAAACCAGCAGTGATTAATTAGACAAAACCCTCCCTGGTTACTTCCCCAGGTACAGAATGGGGACAGTCACTGATACCAGTTTGACAGGGTTATTTGCATCAGCTCACTGACATCAGTGTAGTGAAATTATAGCAATAGCTAAGAGAAATCTATTTTATTCAGTCTTTTTTAAACATCCTCTTTTAGAGAGGAATTTAAATAGTGAAGTCTATTTCTAGCTGTTAACGTGTGGAAACATGTCACTCCTCTCCTTTGCCCACATGGCTGAGGTAAGACACTTAGATTGTTTCCAAATTTCCAAATTTGCCGTGACCCAGTGACTCAAATAACTTAATTTTCCACTTTTTTCTTCCCTCCCCCATACAAAGGGGATAACACCACTTACAAGAACATGGTTGTGAGGATTTATTCACTAATAACTGTATGTAATTTGAAAACTTGGAAGTATTATATAAAATGCAAAGTTCTACCTAATCCCACTTCATCCTTCAGTCTGCTGCTACAGCTTTCAGCAGCAGTTTTGAAAAAAAGCTCTCCATGCCTTAGTGCACCTCTGTGCTTAGTGAAATAAGACACCTAGATTTTTCCCCACCCCAACAGAGACTCTTTAAAACTCCATCCATAAATTTCCCCAGATTTTTTGGGGTAACTTTCTTCACAGATGCATTTCTTGCTTTTGAATCACTCTCCACATTTCGGAAATGTTCTGAAACTGCAAACCCAAAGAGGCATTTCTAATTAGAATTTTTATTTTTTAACTTAAAAAAGAAAATCAGTTCCATATTTTCCTAGTTCCCTAATTGTATTGTATATTTGGCTTTAAAATATATAGTCTGATGAGTTTATTCTTGTTGCTAGGAGAACACGCGGTATTAAGACTAATATGAGAATGAATTAATTTGGTTTTTTAGATGTCATTGGTTTGAGTAGCAACTATTGAAGAACTAGAATCTATACTCCCAATCTACAAATGTTGCATAAGTTAGAAGCTTTATTTTATTTTTCCTATTGTGACGGCTATGTTGCTCCGCTAACTTAGGGGATTGCAAGAGATGTATTTTTTTTGTTAAACATAATAAGACAATTAGAAAATTAGATTGCCAGAAAAGATTAGACTAAGCAGCTGGCAATGAAAGTTTGGTGTTGTCGATATTCATTTTCATGTCTTTGCAAAGTCTTTCCTATGAATTTGTATCTACAGCGCACAATTTTGCTCCATCAATATGTTTTTGATCTGAACGTGTGGAATTACACCCACTCATTCTGAGTCATCTTTAAATCTAAGCAGTATTAATTTCAGCTAACTTGAGGAGGACATGTGCTTATTAATGAAGCCCAAGTGCTTGCGCTAAATAACAAGTTAGCAAGAACCTTCATTCTTTTCAACAGCTCTGGGTTCCTGGTAGGCATTTCCTGCATATTCAGTTAGCAATAAAATCTTCAATTAGCACTAGAGGGCATTGGAAAAGAAAATAGTTAATGTGCACTGAGATGCAAACACTTTTAGCAGTGAAAAGGAACAATTTCATGCCAGCCTGCACCAACAACAAATTCTTTTTTTTTTTTC
The DNA here is from genome assembly GCA_013400175.1 of Phainopepla nitens. Classification (NCBI taxonomy): domain Eukaryota; kingdom Metazoa; phylum Chordata; class Aves; order Passeriformes; family Bombycillidae; genus Phainopepla; species Phainopepla nitens. The sequence continues at coordinate 496,491 of VXBQ01015230.1, forward strand.
TGAGATTTACATTTTCAGTGAAAGCCTGAAATGTTAGCCACAGGGTTACATTATTTATTTTCACTCATGTTTCACTGACTTGGAGCCTTGATCATCTCACTGGTAAAAGGATCAGTTGTATTTCACATTTACACATCATTTTTCTTCCCCAACATAACTGTATGCATTTTAGATCAGGAGTCAAATATTAAGGGCATTCTGATGAAATTACCTATCAGTGCATATGCTTTCCCTGTAGTAAAATATATGTTGACTTCTCAACAGAACTTTCAAAGGGTGTGTTTCTGGCTTTTATGGGTAGTTTAACCCAGGAAGGAAGGAAAGGATAGAACAGAATAAAGTTTAAAGATCTGCTGTGTATGCTTGGTAAGGAGGGTCCCATATTATGTTAACTTAGATGTACATTTGTCCTAATTCATGAGGTCAGGATAAACTTCATGAGATTTCTGCTCATCAGGTTAAGGTTTAGAGGAGTTGCCTGAACAAGATGATAACTTTTCCACCTGGCAACCATATAGGACTGTGACTCAAGGGTATGCAGAGGCTAAGGGCAAGTTTTTTCAAGGACTGGTCTGTATAAATATTTATCTGTTTTATAACCAGATAATTGTGGCATTGATACTGCAAGACTTGGTCCTGCAGGACAAACAAACACTGGCCCTGCTTCTACTGACTACACTGACCATTCAGTGTCTTCAGCACTTCACAGAAGTGACCTGCACATTGGACAGGCAGCAGAAAAATGTGACAAATGTATCAAAGTATAGAAATCAAATGCAAAAAGAACTTGAAATAGATTATGATCTATATAGGTTTTAATGCATGTATGAAGTTGATACTCAGCTGAGTGGCTTTCTCTTACCTATACTATTCATATTACAGTTTCATACTATTGCATCCCTCTTAATAAGTACATCAAGAAACTGTAGTAAAAATGTCATAAAATGTTTGAACTCTCAAGTTCTTAGTTTTTAAAATTTATCTTGATATCCCCAAAAGACAGTGTCTACAGATGTCTCTTTTCACATTTTTGGTAAGGGTTTTTGAGCTTGATAAGGGTCTTTGCAAGATGAAAATTAGAGTCATAACTGATTGTGGTGATATACTGTGTAGTTGAAATGCTTTTAAAGTAAAGTTATAATTGTTAAAGTGAAATGAGAAGGACTTTAAGAATTTAGAGTTAATTTCATTTCGTTTTGAGTTGGAGTTTTATTTATCTGAATCAGTGACAAAAATGAAATTTTATTTCAGAGTTCCAGCTGAACTAGAAAGGTTTCCAGGAGAGTTAGTGACTCACAAGATACATCTACAATAAATAATTTGGTTTAACACCCAAGATAAAGCTTTAAAAATTAATTTCCATCTGATCATGATATATTCTGGAAGTAGGTTACAGAGTGTGCAAGTGGGAAGCAAGTTATCTATTAGAAGATTAATGAATCATATGGTAACAATGCATAACAGTACTTAAGTAGTAATAAAATTTGCAAACACCTCACATATTTTTAGTTTCTGTCGTAACACTTATAGAGAGTAAATGTGGGTTGAATACCACTTCCACCTTACAGGATGGAAGAGCAAGAGACAAAGACTCTGGTAGTCTGTCAGGAAATAAAATTGCAGTTAAAACTCAGGGTTCTCACACATTCTAACCACAACTACTTGTGCTGTAACATGAACAACTAAATGTCTTTTAACAACTAATCCATTTCTGGGGGTTTTCAGAGATAAAAAGACAGCAATTTTGATTCAGTATAAACCTGTGTTTGTCACTGCCTAGTTAGCCTGACCTATATGAGGTGCAGCAAACTTGTATTTTAACAAGATATGACCTTTGATATGAAAAGCATCTGAAGTCCTCTTCCTATTCTTAAATCATAAGCTCATTAGATCAGCTCCTTTGAATTTTGAATTATTTCATCATGGCAATCCCAGAAAGTTAGAGTGTATGTTCTAACCATTCAATTGAGGCAAAACTTCCCTTTCATGTAGCATATTATCAGAAACATGTGGGACCATAAAATTTAAGGAAGTTGACACTTGTTAAACTTTAAACTGCTCAAAATTATTTAATAGAATCAATCAATATAGGTGAACAAACTTTGAGTGAGTTTGATGTACAAGTAAAAAATAAAATAGAAAGAAATGTCAGTGGGACACACATGCACCAAAGGTTTCACATGTAAACACAGCAACAGAAAAAAACATCCCACAGATGATGGTCTTCTGCCTTGAGTAACTCTCCTGGACCTCTGATTCAGCATTTCCAGGCAAACACTGATTCTGGGGTTTCCACTTGACTAGAACCTGCATAGCAGGTTAGCGTTAAAACTTGAGGTCATATCATCCAATTATAATGTGCTTGGATGACCAGCAGATGATTCAGGAGTACCTATACTTTTTCCTCAGCAGCCAAGGCAAGCAGATGTACCCATGACACCTCAGGCACATCCTGAAGCTGCTCTTGCTCAGTGTTAGTTCTTACAGACGTGAGTATTGCTCAAGAAAAACTGGACAAATTGGACTTTTGCTACAAACAGACACACATCCTTCTGGCTCAGCCTTCCTCCTCACACTCATCGTGTGGTTGTGCTCAGCTCCTGTCCCACACGAAGCCCTCACTTTTAATGCCTGCAGGACAGTCCGTGCAAGTGACTTGTGGGCGATCCCATACACCTCAAAGGAAGAATCTGGAGAGCCTGAAGGCCACCAGAGGAAAGAGCAGTGATTTTCACCCTTCACCCAACCTCCCATCCTTGGCCTGTTAGGCTCTGAGAAGGAATTATGTGAGGCAGGCAGGTCCCTAAAACCTGGGCCATGTGCTGCAGTCACAGACGGTGTGTGGTACACATGCACTTCAGCTGGTGCCTCAGAGGGAGCATTGGAAGAACCTTGCTGAAATATCCCTAATAGCCATGTTGGCCTGTGGGAAATGGACCAGGCTGATGCCATCTGTGGGAGGAGGAATATGGGGATGTAATGAATTTGATTATACGGCTGCTTGAAGGGCAGATGCCACAGGGCCCTTGAAGGGCCTATCCCTCAGCAAGGGGCGCTTCATCTCCGCTAAAGCACCCTTGCAGAGCAAACTGAGTGGAAAGAATTTCATCTAACAGAGCAGCTTTCAAAAACCCTGAGACAAATATGCATCATGGAAAAGAACTCCCTGAACAGTTTATTTTGCTGATATTTCTCTGAGAATACCTTTGCTCATTTTTTATCTCCGTGGAAAATATATCTTTGTATATTGGATAAGGCATGTATAAAAACATATGTATTATTTATCTACAAGCCTACTTTACTGAAACCTCTGGTTTATGCAGCTTTTTTGCTTCCCTGGCTTTTTCCTTAACTTGATTTTTTATTTTGTTCTTAGAAGGAAAAGTAATACTGTGTTTATTGTATTTTAATCTGGATGGGATTTGTATGTTACAATATGCTGTGTTAGGGAAAGCAGGTAATTTAGTAAATGAAAGTTTAAATAAATAAACAAAAGCATATTTCCTCTACTGAAATAAAATTAACATTATCAGTAGAACCAAATCTCTTTGGTGTTAGTCTGTCTCTGAAGGAAATCCACAACAGTTTTTAGTATTCAACTGATTTATTCCCCTGTGATAAGGAACAAGTGTAATATTTACACTTTTGACCTTGGTGGACATTCTGTCTCATTTTATAAACTTAAATTGTCTCATTATATAAATTCTAAGTGTATTGCCTCCTCCTTGCACATTAACATGCTATTTAACAAAATAGCTGATTGCTTATGATTTCTAAAGGAGAGAAGACTGCTGGTATTTTTCGGTTTTGGACAATTGCCAGCTTATTAGCTTCCCCCAATGTAAATTTTTTCTACATTCATATTTTAATCTATTTTTTCCTTTCACATGTGTTTTGCCACTCTATTCTTTCACATGCATCTCCTTCCAGATGTTCTGAGTTACCTTTGCAATAAAAGCTTTCTATAAATTTGTGTGGTTTTAAGGCTGTATTTTCACCTCAAATGTTTTAAGTTATGGTTTTCATCACCTCTCTTCCAGGTCAATATTACTATAAATAAAGCTATTTTAAAGAGTTTAGTTTAGATCACAATCAGCTTCACACTCAACACATGAATACGTAGGATAAGGACATATAAAGTCCTTTTTGTCCTTTAACATTCACTTACCACCTAAAGCAACAAAAATTAATTCTATTTTCCTGATCTTGGACTAAGCTTCTGTTAAGAAAGTGCCATTATGACAACAAGTTACATGCCGCCATAGCTGAAGGCTATGTGTAGGAGACCTGAATATGCACATCTGATGGCCACCTCTGTTTTCTCCTGGGTCTTCTCACAATGTACTCCCCGACACAGCTAAAAGTACATATTGCAGGAAGCCTGGCTTCCCAGTTTTTTGAATGCAGATGGTTTGCAAGTCTTTGTTTTCCAGTCCTCTGGAAATCTGGCCTCAGTTCTTAACACTGTGTATTCAATCAGACATCAAATATCCAGGTCTGCTTTTTTTACATGGCCAAAACTCACTAACTTGAGTGAGAAATGGCAATACAGTAGTTCTGTGTGTTCATTGTCATGTATTCAGTGAGAAGAGGGATCAGGGGCTTTTGTTCCCATACCAAAAATTTAGAGCAAAAACCTCAAATTTCTCATCTTACTAAGACTAAGTCTGCATTTAGTCAAAACTTATTTGATATTAATAAAGACTTATGTCTATTGTGAAATTGATATAGTAATTTGAAAAGGAATTTAAAAAATTCATGAAGTATTAATTTAATTAGCTGATAAGATTTTACAGGAAGAAGGTAAAAGTCAATCCCTTTAATTTCTCATATTTGAGAAAAATACACTGCATAGAGACTCAAGACATGCCCTAAAGTTCAAAATCAGACTCTCTGACCACATTTTGGAATAAATTCCCAATTTATGTCTTTTAGTAAGCTCTGCATTTATTTTGTTAGGAGCTTTTTAATTCATATGAAAACATGTTAAAACTAAAGGAAATAGCTAAAATTGAAGCTATATGGCTGTCATAAAAAGCACCATTTCAGCCATAATTTTCCTATACTATCAAGAAGCTGGAGCAATTTTGATTGTGGAGGCTTTTTCCCCCTGTATTTGGAAATAAGTTCAAGACTACTACAAATGATAAATTACTGTCATAAACTACTAGAAAGAAATGTTGCTGTAAGTTCATCCAGCTGTACACTACAATACCCTAAGTTTTCATTGGTGCTTACATATTCAAATCCCAAAAGAGTGCTTTGTAACAACACTTGTGTCTTCAGAGAGTGTGCAAGGCTGTAGAGACCACAAACTGAATGAGAAGTGGCTGAAGGAATGTGCTTGAATTTAGTATTTTAATTTTTTTTTTTTTTCAGTCCATAGGCTAAAGAAATCTTTAAATTAGGAAAAGACAGAAATACCTTACACCACTACATGGTCAATTGTAAAGGTCAGATTCTGTGGCAGGATCTTCAAAAACAATCTACAAAACAAACACAATTGAAGAGAGAGAAAACGAGTTTACCAAGCTTGTGCATCATCGTAAACAATGTTTGGGTTTAAGCTTCTTAGTTGTAAATAAACAGATATGATCTTGCAACCCCTGTCATCTTCATCACAATATTATATATATAACTGCTAGACCACAACCTTCCACAGCAGAAGAATTTTTGTTTAGGATTTGGGATCTGTCAGTCTTATTAACAATCACAGATGTGAGCTGTTTATTTCTTCAGGCCTAACAACACATCATTGTCCTAAAAAAATGCAACAACATTCAGTTTGTAAGTGGCAAAATGGCTGTTTAAAAAGTAAATATTTTATGAAATACAAGGTAGGAAATATCCATCCAAAAAAGGCTAAAATTTTAAGTTGTTTTGAACTTATGCAAGCTGGGGATGCAATGGTTTGAACAGGGAGGATGGAGTGCAGGATTGGTATCTGAAAGGACAGGCCAAACAGCCATATCCCAGACTTTTGTCTTCAGAGTTTGAGAGAAATACATGTTTCAAATCACATATGACCCTGGCTTTACTTCAAGCAACCTTCCTAGGTATAGGTCAGGACAACACCAACCTCAGCATGTTGTGAGTGGTTTCAGTTAACTAGAGGAAAAAAAGCACATTATTTGTAGGGTACCTCAGTCATACAGTAACTGAAAGATTTGCTTCCTGATAAAACACAAACTGCATTTCCTCAGTTTCTGTCTTTTTAAAATGTTAATTTACAGTAATTTTTCTTAATACAGGGCTATAATGGTGACTGTAACGATGGTTTCAGTGAATACCAGCTTTGTTTTGTTCCATATTCAATCTCTCTGGATGATGTTTTATTATGCACATTGACAGAAGTCAATGTCTGTTTGTTATTTCAGTTTTATATGTTACCAAGCTTGAACACAGAGAAATTAAGTTGTTAGCTCTTTTATGATGCAGTTTGGATTTTAAAAAGAAAAGAGAGGAAAGTAAAATGGGCCAAAAAAACCCACAACAAAAATATATAATGACAAGCAATAGGAGACTGACTGCAACTCAAAGAATGAACATTTGCAACACAATAGAAATGGGAGGAAGCTTTATACAGGCACTGAATTTAGAAAATCCCCAACCATTTACAGAAGGAATTAAATGTTCTGAAGAACTTCTGGGACCAAATAACGAGGAACACTGAGTGCAAAGTCTTGTCAGATGCAGGGATGTATTTTGAAGGTTCAGATGTAAACTGAATGCTTGGGGAAAGATGTCATCAAGAGGTTCAGTCAGAACAGTCAGCGATGAGCCAGGCAGAAGCAGCCTATGGAAGGATCACACTGGGAAATGCAGCAGAAGAAAGTGTACCACAGAGCTAGCACATAGTAGTCTCCCATTGACAAAAGCCTGGGAGCCAATACCTGGGACATGCTGTCTGCAAGTGGCTCTTTGAGAACTGAAATTGCCAGGTGCTGAGCCATGGAGAATGAGGCTGTGCCCCCATCTGCAAGGTAAACAGGCTACACATGACTTCAGCATCCCCAAATTGTCACAGTCAGTCAACTCAATACTGCTAGATAGCAGATAGGATCACTCCAGGTAGCACTGAAATGGATTATTTTCTTGTTTGAGGGAAAGTTACTCACTAACTTCTAGGGCACGGCACAATTTGTTGTGCAATTAAGATGGCTGCAAACACAGTCTAAAACAAAGTAATTACAGTTGTCCTTTTATAGCCTCCATATGCAAGGAATAAAATCTTTCCTCTTAATTAACCCAGTTACTGCCTGTGTTTCAACTGCAAGGGAAAACACTTGCTAAACTGGCTTAGATTATGTTGCATTTTATTGGACTTTTAAAATGTTACTTTAATAATTGTTTCTTCTGAAAACTGACAATCACTTCTGCAACATCATGTGAAATGAATGAGACAGTGCTAATGGTATTAATTATTTTCTCTCCAAAGCACACTGAATTTTTTTCCAAACAGAAAAATTGCTGCTCAGAGTACTGGCAAGCTACTGATGGGTAAATGAGAAGCCCAACCTCTACAAAAGTGGCAAGACAAGCAAGACACAGTATTTGCTGATGTTTACCTGCCAGGGCATCCACATTCTGTTTCTTTCAGATTATACCATACTTACAGTTTTGTGAAGGAATCATAGACAGTCCTAGTCAGAAAACTTGCCTGTTTATATGTGTCACATAAACAGAACAGTTATATAGAGTGGTAAGTGCTATTTTGTATATGCTTTGCTGAGATTTAACTATTTACTGAATGGCAGTGAAGGCTTCTTGGTAACCTAAGGCCCCTACCAGGCAGACCAACTGTTAAAATGTTGTGGAGTAAAAGGAAGAAGGGTCCTACTATGTTGTTTGCTGGAAGTTTTGTTAACGATACTTATTAATAGAGAAGGCAATAACCCATAATTTACACATTTTAAAATGCAGCTGTGTAGCCTGAGTTTATTTTTCATTCTGTCTGGTACTTTATCAGAAAGAGAATGAGGAGGATTTGCGAATGTGCCAACACTTCAACACATGGTATAGACGAAAAGCCCTCTGAAAGTGCAGATCTCTCAGGTCTCAACTGAGTTTTAGCAGACACTGGGACTTGCTGTTATAATCCACTTCCTGTACTTCTGCTTAATGAACTGTGGCAGGAGATACAAGAATATTAACTATCAGATACCAATGGCATTCAAACACTACATTTACTTTCATAAAATCTGTTCTGTAATATACTCTCTATTCAGTGAAATCTCTAAAGCATAAAAGATATGGATATTACTTATGCACCAATGGAAACACATTTAGAAATTAAAATTCTGCTATGTGACAGAGAAAAGTTACAAAACCACGAAAGATTTATGAAAGAGAAGTAAACAAAGCAAAAATTAGCATTGCTCCAAAGATTTATAAGTATCATATATTCAGTAAAGTATGTTGTAAAACAAAATGATCCAACATCAACAAAAACCAATGAAGCTCTGATACTTTCACACAAATCTTTTTTGTTTTTGGTCTTGTAGTTTGATTTTGGTGCACATTTTAATTTCAGTGGTGTTGTCTGTTGAATCAGTCATTGAGGAAATATTTCAAAGAGCTTTTCACTTGCCTCTCAAGAGCAGAATGAGAAACAGGAGCATTTTCGTGACCCATCACTTTTTTTTCATAAGTGCCTGCAATGGTTGCTATGTTTTTCCTGGAGATAAATGAAAAATGTCTGCAAAGATGGAGCATAGGCAGGAAGCATTTTCTGTAATAGACAAATGTTTTTGTCTATTCTGATGTCCTCTATAGCAACATTTAAAACCGGTATAAAGAATGAACTGAAAATCAATTTATGCATGCAGGTAAAAGAATGTCACAGAACCATGGTAGCTGGAGTGAGAAACGGGTCACAATATAATAACCTATTCAGAGACAAAAAAATTTTACTGTGTGAGTGCAGGACTCAGTGCAGGACTCTTGAGAACAGGCAGCCACCCTTTCTCCTGTAGGGTCTGTGTTAGTAAGAATTTTGAGATATTTTGTCTTGCCAAGCACCTTTCTCAAACCCGGTATTCTCAGGCTTGTATCTAATATTTATTGCTGAGGAGAGGACACTGACTGAGATATCTGCACTTGTTATGCAGGAAGAAGAAGGAAGCACCTTCCTTTGGCTCTCCATTTTTGATGTTTTGAAAAAAGAAAAAGGATAGAGCTACGGTGGCCTTTACAGAAATTTTTGTTCGCTTGACCTGGGTGGATGGGTATCTCATACCATATAATGCATCTGCCATGACCACCCTGGGAGCCAGTGACAAGGAAGATTTGCTGCCCATTTTATATCCAAGATGTAAAAATCCAGTGCTTTTTCTGTCACTCTACATCCTCCAGTGTTTGCAGGTCGCAAATAATTGTCAAATCAGAGTGTTACCAGAACAGGCTGTGTTTAGGTCCATCCATGCTTTAGCTTGGGGTGCAAGGCAAACCATGCCCCAGACTTCTTAGCTCTCTACAGTGCCAACTGCAAATAAAAGTTATCTATTCTAACACAACACTCCTATCTTCTTTAATCCTCAGATTAGGATTAAAATGTGTCTTCATATATGTCTTAGTATGTAAGAGTAGTGTCTTTATCATACGTCCAGCTTTTTATTAAAATCTGTTCTCAATTGTTTGGAGATTTTTTGTTTTGTGGGTTTTTTTTGTTTGTTTGTTTGTTTGGTTGGTTTGTGGTGGGGGTTTTGTTTTGTTTTTTTTTTTTTTTTTTGCTTTCCCTTCTCCCTTCCCTCCCAATTTAATTTTAGGCAACTGCTATGCAAGGCCTCTGATGTGATGCTACTTTTCTGATGCATAGAAGTCCAAAGAGAATTTTGGTAGACCTTAATAAAGGTGGATTATTGATATTGTGTTGTTTGACTGAGTCTTCTTTCAGGGCTTTTATTGCGGATCTCTCTCATCATATAGGAATAATGAAACAGAGGTGTCTGAAAAGTTTGCATGGCCAAACCCGCTTCAGATGTCAGAAGAAATCCTAAGAGTCACAAATAGAGGTCTGGTGTAAGATGATGGAAAATCCACAGTTTATTTCCATGATGAGAATGAATTGATCATGCAGGAAGAAGCTCAAAAAACACTTCAAAACTCTGAAATCAAACCCAGAAAAGTCAAACTCAATATAAAAGTGAAAGTTTATGGTAATATTTAAATTTTTCAAACAACATACCAATGGAAAAAAAACCCAATGTTCTTAGAAGTCCAATTATTTGGCTATCACTACTGTAATGAGTTGTACATAGTACATAATGTTCAGCAAAAAAGTTGGATTAACAGCTATGCTGAAAAAGAAACTAACTTTTGCTGCCTGATCTGCAGCCCCTCTGTGTCAGTCAGTCATGGGGTTTAAGGAAAACGAACATTCAGAAGCAGCTGCCTTGAAAAATTGAAATACTGAATTGAGTGTTTGAATTTGAAATGCTATACTATACTGTAGACTGTGTATTGTCATTTGCATAGGGTTATTGAGAGATAGATATCATAATCTAATGACAATAATTTGAATTCTACCTGCAGTAATAAGACAACAGCTATGGGATAAATAAAAAAAACGAACAGTGAAAAATAAAATTTTGCAGAAGTTGATATTGGTTTGCAGCAACTAATACATATTTCCTCTACTACAGCACTTGATTAAATAGTAGAAAGAAGTTAGATAAATCAAGCAGAGTGAAACCTTCACAGGTCCTGTGATGCAGATGATTATTGACCCGTAGATACAGTGCATTATGTTTATTGCACCTTCCAGCTTTACTTGGTGGTTTGAACTTCCAGAATAGATGAATCTGGGCACAGTCATTAAAAACTGATCAGCTGGAAATCCACCATCATTTCAGCTGTGTGTAATGTAGAAAACAACCTGCTGTTTGGAACAGCTTTTCAAAGTCTGCAGAGCATTTCCTCCAGAGCTGTTGGAAGTTCTTGATAAAGAAACAAATGCCAGCAGAACAAAAGAAGTTATGATGAGAGCTGTAAGTGACACTGAAAAGAGATAGGTTTCTTTTGATATTTAGAGTTACCTGGCACTGCAATATAAGAAAAAAGCATGGCACAACAGAGTTTCAGGATTCTGTAAATCTACAGATGTTTACTTTAGGAAGTTTAGGAGGGGGAAGATGCTGTAGAACAAGAAAATGCATGAAATAATTCCTGAAGACTATGTTTTAAAGTTTTTTTTTTTTCATTTTTGATAGTCTATACCCTGCCTTCAGGCTTTAGAAGGAAATATATGGAAAATCTATGTATTCTGAAGTAGTAGCTCTGAGGTTTTCTTGGTGTAAAGTGAGAGCAGAATTTTGTCCTCTGCCTTCAGGCATATGACTGTATCTTCACTCTTTTAGTTTCCGTCTCCATAATACTCCATGAAAGCTGTATGGAGTGTCTTGAAGCTTTGTGAACTGGTTTAACAATACAATACAAGAAAAAAATAATGTAAGTATGAGGGAACGGTTTCTTTTCCTTTATGTCCCTATTGTGTTTCAGAGAGGAAAGAAATTTCCTTCTACCAGGAGGGAAATTGCTTTTTGACTAAAATGGTATTAGACTGTCTCCTATGAATTTTCTGAAAGCAAAGAGTAACAGCAAGAAAGAGCCAACAAATACTGCTGTGTGAATAGATTTGAAAATAAACCCTATTTTACAGCATGCATTTCAGAAGCTCTGGAAACAGAAAGAATTGCTAGATATTGTACCTAACAACAGGCCTTGGATATTTCTTTAAGCGAATCCTGTTTAATTAAAACTTAATAACAATGAAAACCCAGTCTTGATTTAAGAGTATTAACAATTCTGTAGAATCCGCTGCACTATTTCACAAGTGATTCCAAAGTCAATTATCTTCGAAGTCAGAACTCCCCACTTCATATCTAACTTGACTTATCTAGCTTCAATTTCCATGTACAGGATTTTTGTTTCATTTTGGATTTCAGTAAAGGTTTCAATGCTGTCTCTCACAAAATCTTCAGCACTCAGCTGGATAACTGTGTTACATGGTAGGAGAGCAACTGGCTCATGGATCAGGCAGAAAGGGTTATGGTGAATGGGGTGACATCAGACTGTGGCCTGTCACTACTGGGGTTCACAGGACCCTGCTGTAGTGTCAGTGCACGCCAGTGTCTTCAGAAATTACTTGGACACTGGACTGGATGGGATACTAAGTTTGTCAATGATACAAAACTGGGAGGAGCTGTTGACTTGCTTGAAGGGAGAGAGGCCTTGCAGAGAACTCTGAACAAGTTAGGCGTCTGGAAAATCACCAGCCATAAGAAGTACAACTAGGGAAAGTGCTGGATTCTGGGCCTGAAACAGGCCAACCCTGGATGTGCAGACAGACTGGGGAATGAGAAGCTGGACAGCAGTGCCATGGAAAGGGACCTGGTTGATGACAAGTTGAACATGAGTCAGCAGTGCCCTGGCAGCCAGACGGGCCAAGCGTGTCCTGGGGGGCATCAGGCACAGCATTGCCAGCTGGGCAAGGAGGGGATTGTCCTGCTCTGCTCTGCTCTGCTCTGCTCTGGGGCAGCCTCACCTCCAGTGCTGGGGGCAGTTCTGGGTGCCACAATATATAAGAAAGATATTAAATTGTTAGAGAGCGTCCAAAGGAGGGCAATGAAGGTGGTGAAGGGCCTTTAGGAGAAGCCATGTGGGTAGTGACTGAGGACACTTGGTCTGTTCAACCTGGAGGAGAGTGAGGGGAGATCCCATTGCAGTTACAACTTCCTTCTGAGGGGAAGAGGAGAGACAGACACCGATCTGTTCTCTCTGGTGACAGTGACAGGACCTGAGGGAATGATTTGAAGTTCTGTCAGGGGAGGTTTAATTTGGATATTAGGAAAAGGTTCCTCACCCAAAGGGTGATCAGGCACTGGAACAACTCCCAAGGAAAGTGGTCACAGCACCAGCCTGACAGATTTCAAGAAGTGTTTGTTGTGACTCTTGGGCTGTCCTGTGCAGGGTCAGGAGTTGGATTTAATAATCCTTGTTGGTCCCTTCCAGCTCAGCATATTCTGTGATTCTGTGAACTATCATATAATTTAGTATGTAATAAAGGGCATCTGCTTGCTGCACCGTCATATTCATAGTAACAGAAACAAAACCATCACAATAATGGCGGTCCCGGGCATACTATGTGAAAACAGTGAAGTGGGATAGAATTCAAACCATGGTCCTGGCTTTTTTTGAGAATACTGAAGAAGGTTTTAATCACCCATCACACAGGCCTGTATGAACTATATATAGTGTTTTCTAAGACATGATTAAATTTTTAAGTACGCAATAAAAGCAGAGGATAAAATATTTTACAAGGATGCCCTTGCACACAGGATGTGATTAATACATGATGAGGGAATTGGTTGTCTCTGAATGCCCAAACTGGGGCTTCCTGAAAATGCTAGTGTTGACAAGGGAAAAATTAAGATTAATATTACTTGAAGCAGAGTATTTGACTGTAGTAGTTAGCTAATTCTGCCCTTGTCTGTATTGATGAAAGTCCCCTGGACCTCAAAAGATCCATACAGTCAAGTTCAAAGTGGATGCTGATACAAATAAGGATCCTAGACTCCTCATGTCTGTCTCCATATATGTGTCCATGACAGCACAAACACCCAAACTCGCTACTGAGTTTGGTTTTTGAGTAGAAAAATGTATTTTGCAGGAAACTCTGATCTGTGCTTTTTAGCTGGCTTCCTTTTTCACTGTGACAAAGAACTGCATATTCAGGTTGATATATATTTTATTCTATAATGGTCCTCAAGTTACCTGAAGTTTCTCTAAAATGAGATAATTTTTTGCAATTCATTCTACCCAGTTCAGTCAGGAACTATTTATGTGCTTTTTATGTTGCAATCAATAAATTAGCATTGCTATAATATAGTATTGACATGATAAAAATTAAAATAGTCAGGGCTTTGGATATACTGTCTGTACCACAGGTAAATGTACAATTTAAACTACAGACAGGACATGAAATACTACACTGGACACCAAGTTCCACAGAAGACTATTCCCACAGTTTCTGTTTAATTCTCATGTGAGGCAACAAACTATTAGGGAGTTAAAATCATAACTGGCACTCTAGGGCTACATTAGTAAGAAAATCTTGTCCCAGGCAAAAGCTGACCTAGGAAAAATATGCATCAGGGGACATGGACAATAGTCACCATGGTAGCAATAAAAGTATATCTAATCAGGTATAGTAAATACCAAAAGTGTCAAACTAAAAGTGCTGCTCCTAAAGCTGAATGTCTACTATGGAATAAATATAAAAAAAACCAAAAAACCCAAATGTTTGGAATCTATGTAGGAGAACAACTTTATAGTAGTGTTATAGTTAACTAAAATTATCCTCTCTTATGATATCTCAAAATCTGATAGCTCATATACATTATGAGTAGGTCTTTGTGGGGCAAGCTGTTACTGCAAGTAAAACAATGTGGTTTTAAAGGCTTCCTCTTTCACACACTCAAGATTTCTATATTTAAGACATTTGAATGCACCTTCAGCACCATGTGACCAACTTTGTACAGTGACTGAGGGTAAAAAGCAGATGATAATCATCTGTGTCTCCCCACACTATTATGAACACTGGGACTTTTGGAGACTTAGGTGAATACGGTACTATTAATAGGAGCAACCATTGTATAAGTTTCACTTTGATGAGAAAATGGACTCAGGAGCATTTCTAACTTGAACCTGTGCTAGGGTGAGATGCATAACAGACCTTCCAAAGTACTCACATCCCACAAATCTGTGTCAAAGGAAATACAGTAGTTGAGCACTTTATCTCTCTACCACTCTTTTACACCGAGAAGTGAGTCTGCCTTCTAATTAAAGAAATACATATGGAAACTCTTGGGCAAGATATGGTGTGAGTCTGAGGAATGACCAATTAGGAAACTAAGACTAAAATAATCCTGCTCCTGGTTGAAGATGCTAGCTTTTCTTGTGGAAAATGTAAAAAAGGGAGTGTTCAGTATTTCCTCATTCAGCAATGAGCTCTCCTCCCAAAAACTTGTCAAATAAGGCCAAGATTTTCTGTTCAGTGTTGCATTTGATATCCTCTTTGGAGAACCAAACCCAACATATTCTGCTCTTCTCCATATCCTGTATTTTGTCCAGATAGTATGCAAAACGCTTTGCAATAGGGAAAAGCAATGGCATGAAGATACTGACCTGGAAATTGTGCTTCTGACAAGATTGAATAGCCTTGGCTGAGGCAGAAAGACAGGAATAGTTTTCACTTAGTATCTAATTTTTTTACTTTTCTTCTTTCCCTTCCCTTTCTGTTAATGAATTAGATATGCACTTTTACTGATGTGAAAAAATAATAACAATGGCTTGGTATCCTATCAGCATATCATAGCTTGATCTTATCTGATTTTGTGAATTTCTTACACTTTAAAATAAGAATTTACCTATGGATTGATACCCTCACATGAATAAAAAGCAGCGTAGATTACATGCATGACTACGTGACACAATCATCAATTTAATGAAAAAGTTATCTTTTACTTCTACATAAATTTATAAAATACTCTTAGTTCTTAATCAGTACTTACTTGTTTGTCAACTGTCTTTGACTGGCTTGGGTGAATGCATGAAAATGAAAAAGCTACTTTATTTGGACTGAATCACTTGTCACATTAAATTAGGAAAGTGAGCTGCTTTGGAGGAAACATTAATTAAATCAGGGAGAACTGTGTGCTCAAACTTTGAATGCATTTAGGACTGCTCTAGGGTAAAAAAAACAAAATGAGAAAACAATCCCATCCTAAATTATATTCAGAAAGCTATAGCTAGAAGCAGACACAGTTACAGGCAGAAATCTGCCAGCTTGATACCAGTTAGATACCAGCATATTACTAAATGGATTTTGTCTTCTATTCCCCAAAGTTTTTACAGTTGCTTGATTGCCAGATGTTCAGCGGGTGTTTATGGCCATATGAAGGAAAGACAAAATGCCATATATATATATATAAAATTTATGCATATTTTTAGTTGGAAGGATCAATGCATCATATATCATTATCCTATAGCGTATCTTTTTTTTAATACTATCAGAGAGTAGAGCAATAGAGGGCTCTTTCCCTAATATTTTTGAGCTTTTATCTAGAAATATAACTTACTTTAAAAGGAAACATCTCCAAAAAATCCGTAGGTTCCTTTCAAAAGAAACAGTTCAACCCCATAAAAGTGTCTTGATTTCAAGTTCCTGCTGTCAGCATCATGTAAACAACATAACTCAACAGGACCAGCTTGTTATGGCCAGTGTAATGAGGAAAGGCCATGATTTATAAGACACAAAGAATGTATGACTCTGTTGCCTTACAATGGCACCTGTGGAAGGAAATATAAAAAGGGGAGAGTACAAAAACAGCTTGAGTTATTGCAAGTGTGCAGATTTAAGTTTTGTCTAAATATATGGGCACAGTTCAATTGCTAAAAAAGCACATTATGATGAAGGTAGAGGTCATCAAAGATTTACATTCAGCATGTAATTAAACTGGAGGATTCTGCAAAATTTACAAAGGATTTAATGTCTTTGCTGTTCAATCATGAGGAGTAAAGGAATTTAACAATATCAATTTTTCCCCCAAATATCATTGGTTTATACTTTAATTTTACTTGTTCAATCTCTTCATAGAAAAGGGTTATATTGAAGAGAAGTCATATTTAATCAGAAAAAGAAGAAAAACCTCAAACAAATACCAAATTCCAAATCCTATATATCAGCCAAGAATTTCACTCTGGACATAGAAATAACTTCTCACTGTTTTGGGGTCACTATAAGTCACCTTTTTTTATTTTTTTTTTTTTTAAGGGATTTTAAAGTTGAGTGTGAAAATCAGATTTTCATTTTAATTTTTGATGCTAGGCATGTCAGAATTGCCAGGAAAGAATTTCAGATCATTCTCAGGGCATTGAAAAAAGATCAAACTTGTGTATCTGAAAACATATTTTAGCTATAATGACTTGCACTAACCCTTTAGGTTTTTATTTATACCTCTCCCCTGGCTTTCATGAAATTTACCATTAAATCCCAAAATTTCTGCATTACAAGACTACATTCAGTTGACCTTTTCTGAAAAGACTATGATGCTGACATGTTTTGTGCAAATTATCTCTGAAGGAATCCCTCATACAAAACAAGTTCTGAGAAGAATAGTAAAAAAATGCTATAGATAATTCTTACACACTGTTGTTAATTCATGTGTCCTTGCTCATAATGACTAAGAAAAAATCTCTCATGGTCCTATATTGCTAAGAATAAATTTCTCTTCCAAAGACTTGCATTTGTTTTTTCAATTGAACATTTTAAATGAAAAAAAAAATGCAGCAGATGAGACATACATTTAAAATGGGCATCTGAGAAAAAAAAATATTCTTTACACACAAAACACAAGGGAAATAACAGTTCGTAGTACCTCTACATATGATTTTTGTTATGTCACTTTACTTTCAGCATGACATTTTTATATGTTTTTGTACAGAGGCCATCACACAGTGCTACAAAGAGGTGTTATGACCTGTCCCTGGAGGGAAGGGTAACCCAGGTTCATGTTAATAGGTGTCTTGGGATCAGAGTTGATTAGAGTGAAATGACACTGAATTATTGGTGTTTGTAAATATATGTATGAAGGGTTAGTTTTAAAACAATATTGTTAAAATAGAAAGCAGGTATGTAGCCATGTTGATTATTTGCTTTATTTTTCCTATCAGAAAAAAAAGGAATAAAAAGAAAAATGCATGCTGGAAAGTAAAATAGAAAATACCTGAAAAATAAGGGCTGATCCTAGGGACAAACTGTTTCTGAATGAAAGTAACAAAGCAATGAAAAGAAGTTAGTTATCTTCAGGAGTCAGGAATAGTCTAATATTCACCAAATGAAAATTATTTCCTAGTTGCAGCCATAAGATCTGCAAATCAAGATTTCTCTCAATCTATATGTTTTTATTTTGCTTCTAGAGCAATTGGAGCAAGGATTTTTACCTCAGTGAAATATTAGAAGTTTCAAAAAGCTTGAAATTCATCATTTGTTTTACTGAGTACCAAAATGGTACTTTTTACTTCTTCATAATAAAAGTTAAGAAACAGTTAGTAAGGTGATCTTTTTTTTATATAATTAAATCTCCTGTTAATTGAAATATATTCCTGTGTCTATAATCCTTTTGGAAAAAGCTCATCTCTGCTTCCTTCAATATCTGTTGTTCAAGATAAATGATGTAAGCCATGATGCAAGTAAGCAGAGCTCGTATCTTGATTGGGGTCTCCATTGTGAAGAAGGCTTTAAAAAATAACAGTTTGCAGATCTTACAAAGCCATGGAAATATAGTGGCATAAAGCCTCCGGCAGTAGTCGGAAAGTCCAGTGATCCCAACACCCTATGGTGTAAAAAGCAGTCTGTGTAATGAGCAGAGTTGCCTCAGCTCAGTAGGGAGTGAAATCAGTGCCTTGGTACTGGGAGAACATCTCTAACGCCTGCAAATCCTCTATTGCCACATTATTCATTTCCCTCCCTAAAAACACTCTTACAGCTGCTTCATTCACTCTGCAGAAAGTCTCTTCTCCAGATGGTGTGGGTGGCCTACCAGAGGATGTTGCCAAATCAGATTCTGTTGCAAGAGGTCCAGGGCTGAGGAAAACATGAAAGAAAATTCAGTCTCCTCTGAAAATGTGGAACGCCCTTGAAAAGAACACAGAAATTTTATTTTTTTTCTCAGAGAGAGAGTTACTATTCTAGTCTGGAGAACAAAAACATCAGTGAAGAGTTACAGGAGTTAATTTTCTCCTTGCTCTTGTTTCTCAAAGTTTGTGTAACTACTTACTCCCATTGGATTAGATGAACTAGAGCTGAAATAGATGGAAATTATCTTGTTTCTTCAGCATCAGTTGGTCTGCAGGGATGAAACCTTTTGGCTTCTGTAGAGGTATTGAGGCCAATTCTGTGCTAACCTGTATCCTGTGAAATTGCACTGATGCTAACAAGACCAAGCAAGGTGCCCGCTCGGGAAAGCAACGCTGTCGATGCTCGGTTATGCAATACTTGGGGAGGTTTTTCACTTGCCATCGTGCATACAGCTGGGAAGGCTATTCATTAACACTATTTCTTTCAGAATCCCTCTGAACCCAGGATGTCTCTTCTTTTTGGAGTGGTGGAAAAACAAGTGCGCTATTATTACAGTTGTTGACACTGTCTTTTATGGGCATGAATAGAGATTATTTGGACAGCAGCAGTAAATGATGTGCACTAAATCCATCAGGCCAAATTGGCAGAGATTACTGACTAAAGAGACAAGAGCGTTTTTCATCTGAAAATAAATGCGCACAATGTGGTAGCTATTGTTGTTGTTTGCATGGGGAGAGCCTTTTCATGGTTTTGATCCCTGAACATGAGTGGGGGAGCATTTAATTGCAGGATGCCTTTTACAGAACACACATTTTAAAACAACAAACATTTGTCCTGGTGAAACAAATGACAGTTTTTGTAATTATTTCTTCATGTGGCACTGAATGCTCAAATACGGAACTCCTTATTTTCAGCTACAAAATTTCCATCTAGTGAATATCCCAGCTCCTAGACTTCAGGTCATAACGTTCTTTAGTATAACATGCAGTGTCCTGTAATTTGTATAATAATTTATTGTTGGGTTTTACTAATCCTTGATACAGGGGGGACCTTGCTGCAGCACTGGGACTCTACTTCAAGACATCTCCTATTATGAAATGAAGACATTTGATTAAATAGAAAAGAATCTGCCAGCAACCAGTTCTATTATTCATTTAACTGAAAGAGCTACTGATTTTCCCTCTTTTTCTAACTTCCTCTGGGTTTGGAACCTGCTTCAAAAAACTTGTAGCTCTGCCTATCACTTGAGAATATATTAATTACATAATTTTTGGAATACTGAGGATAAAAATAATATTTTTTTTCCGCACTTAAAATAGACATAGAGGAATTGTTAAATTTCACTATTAATGAGGTCAAATGTTCATGATGTACCATTACATCAGCGCAACAATCTCAGCTTGATCTTGTTCCAGCCCCACTCTGGTTACTGACTCTCCTGCTAGAAATAAGGAATAATTATCATTGTAGATTAGTCATGTCTCCAAGTATAGGAAGTCACACCACAACAGAGACTTTATTGGAAATGCATTTATCTTTTGTCAATTTCTAGCTGATCAAATTTCTCATTTTGGTCAGTCATGTAGCTCGCTCCTCTGGCAGAAGATGTAGACATAGAGCAGGTCTGAGGAGTTAACACTGCAGCTGGGGAAAGAATCCTGAGGGAAAAGAGCTGCTTCTGATGGACAGAGCTGAACAGTTTTTCTGCAGGATATAGCAAATTGCCTTCAGGAGATAATTCAAGGAAAAAAGTCTGTTTAATTATGTTTACCACCCTTAGGTAAATATATACATACTATTCATTAGTGAATGACCCAACTCTCGTTATAACACACTAACCCGAAGATAAATGACTGTTCAGGAGTCTTGATGTACTACCTCATTCAGTGTCTGCTCTATAAAGCCTCTTTTAATTTTCCCCTGTAACTCAAGTTGATAGTAATTCATTCTAAGCAATTTTCTTCAATCCATTTTCTGTTCTAGGGAACAAGTTTGTATAATGGTCCTCTTGTTCTTTGTGTCATTCAGATACTTGAAAACGTCAATCTGCTAAAGTTCATTTTTTGTCATTAGATTCTTTTTTCTCTACCATTTCTAAGCACCAAAAATACTTCTTTCATGCAGTTCAACACCTATTTAAGTGCTACCTCTTTTATTCCTTTGGAACAGAAGGAATGAGTGATTAGAAACATGTATTAATTATCCCTGTACAGATGAGAGGGTAAAACCAAACACAGGCTTTAGAATAGTAGATGGAATTATATTAAGAAATTTTATCATTCAACCATTTCAAACTGCTGTCTAATACTACACTAAATAAAAATTTAATTAATTCAAGGCAAAGTTTTAAGTTATTTCTTAAAATCATAGTTGCTTCTAAATTTTTATATTGTATTTTTTTAAAAAAACTGTTAAAATACTGACATTTTTATGAAGTTCAAAAAGCATCAAGTCATCCTGTGATGTTGGCCATCTCCTAGTAGAAACTCATACAATACACACAGATGTAGGCATACAACAAAAATAAAATATCCACTTACTTCTGAACCCAAGATTCCAGTAATAACTGGCTTCCTTTCATCTCAACAAAGAATAGACCGGACAGAAAATTATTTCAAGTCCAAAACTATGTAAAAGTCGTTTGCCAAGATTAAAAAGTTTCTTAGTTCCACAATCATCAAGAATAAATCCTGGAAAAATAATGCGCAAAAAAACCCGCTCAGTAAAATTCCATTTCTCATTATCTTCCACAGTAAAAACTCCAATAATTAAACCTACATCAAATAAATATAGCATGTAAGTCCCCACTGGTCATGAGCAGAAAATTTCAAAGAGTTTACTATATTTAGGATATCTGAGGCTGCAAAATGAGAATTATCAGCAAGCTCAGAATAATGTGATTTTCATTTCTTATGGGAGTGCTCTACAGGAGGGGTAACCTGTAGTTTCTTCTCCACTGACATGTGCCCAGCCTCCTAAGCTATGTAGAAGATTTATTTTTTTCCCCCATTCAAGTCTAAGCACAACTGAATGGAGAAGGTAATTTATTTGTCTTCAGATAAAAGAGAAGCAGTTAAGCCCACCATTGTGCCTGACTCATTACTCCAGAACTATAATTTCCATCTGGAAAATGAAAAGCACAACACCAAAACAAAAATGTACAAGGCAGGATCCTCTCTCTATATACTGAGCTCTCCCTGAAACAGAACTAAGGCAGAATTCTATGAAGGTAAACTTACATGAATGAGCTTGATATCAGTACATTTTCAAGGTCATCCTGGTCTTTTTTCTTTTTTTTTTAATTTATTTTGTCTTCCCTTTGGACAAAGTCAGTAAATTTTTTATCTCCAGAGATACACCAGGCTGCTGGTGGCAACACTAGCTGAGGCCTGAAGGTCTCTGGCACGAGGGATGCTGGTGGTTCCTGGCTCTGCACACCAGCTGACTGTGGTGCTACCACACATCACCCCAGGAAAGCTCAAAGGCATATTGCTCTCAGTACAGCACGGTACTGCACCTGCATGTCTGCAGCCAGAACACATTTTCAGCCCCAGCTGACATACCAGAAATGCTGCTGCATCCTTTCCCTCCTTAGACTTCAGTTTCACATGTTGATTAAGTGGTTCCTTCAAGGTCACATATATTCTGTATTTCTGACTCTTTATACAGACTCTACAGAATATTTCAGTTTAATATTCTGACTTTTTTAGCGTAATCCCATTTTACGCAAAATTAGGCTTTGGAATATTTTGTAACTGATCTTTGTTTTCATCTAAGATCAGGTTTTTCATAAGCAAAAAGACATCCCACTTATTACATCCTAGAGAAGAAAAGTAACAGATGCAATGAGTTTCAGTTTAAAGATTAACAATATAATTAATAAGTGATAAGGTACACCTGGGCAGCTGATATACCTCTGGCTGCTTGTTAAGAGTGGCCACTGTCAAAGACCCATTACCTACCAAGAGGGTCCTTTATGTTATGTAATGCAGTAAATTCTCCCTTTCCATAAAGGTTTTACTACACTTTAACACTCATCTTCCCTCTTTTTCCTTTTTTTTGTCTTTTCACTTTTCTCAGAGTAGCTATATCAAGTCATTTGTATATGAATTTCTGTTGTTACACGGTCTTATTGTGAGGTCACACCCTTCATTTTCTGATTCCCCTTCCTGGAAATTTAAATCCTAGAATTACAATGTTTTATCTGCACATTAATATAAGAAGAAGAATGTATTTGTAAAAGAAAATATGGGAGCATATGGAGTATAAAAATGAAAGGAATAAAATGGTGATTTATTATTTTTATATGGGGGGTGCATCCTACATGTAGGAAACATTGAAATGAAAAAAAGGTATTGGTACAAATATTTAATGAAAAAAAAAATCATATGCTGACTATTTAGAATGAAAATATCTAGAAAAACTATCATTCATAGTGAATTATGTCCATTTATATTACCAGATGCTGTTACTTCTGAAATGTGATGGCCCTATAAGTTACCTGAATGAGTGTCCCATTTAGTTTGATCTAATTGCTACCTCCCATACTAGGACATTCCTTCAAGTTCTTTGGAAGAATGTCACAATATTAACCTGTGCTAATCAAGTTTCCAAAATTAGAACTCCTTTGGAAGTGAGGTTAAAAGACACAAACCACCACAGAATCTCTTTGTCACAGTATTTTTCAGTCCATAGGTAAGGAATTTACCAGCTACAACTCATTTTCAAGTTCATACTAACTCATCAGAAAAATACCCTCATTTACAGCAATCCTTAGAATATTTCCAAATTTCTTCAGAAATATTTCTGGAAAACATGTCAAATGTTTCATGAGTTCCTATGTGTTCATCATCCATTAAGGTTTTGGGGACTCGAAATACTTGAAAGGACTTTTTAGTGTTGAACATAATACAGGAAAAAAAAATTGCACCTGGTATTTCAAGTAAGAGCTGACAAATTTAATGAGATAAAAGTCAAAGCTGGCATTTCAATAGCTGGTAATAGTGTGAATGTTATTTATATAAGAGATGCTAAAATACATGATGTCCAAAAAGTTTCAGGACGTTAAAAGAGTGAGATCAGGAATAGCCAAACACAAACTAATTTCCTCAACCAATAAAGAATTCAGCCTGAAAAGGTTCTTTTTATTTTCTTCCAATACTTTAAAAAGTTATCATTGTGGGGTTTTTTTGGCTAATTCTTTTTTCTTTGTAGATGAAAATCATTATGGTTGATATCTTCTCCATAAGGAGAACTCTATCTCAACCACATTGTAGTATAATTTTACATTTCAAAATAAGGTAATGAGATAATGAGAAAAAGCATCATTAATTTTTTATGGGGTTGAAAAGCCTGAGTAATTTACAAAGCAATTTATTCATTTTCATTATTACTTTCAGATTATCTCATTTTCACTGAAGAGTTTTTTTAAAAAATTATTATTCCCTAGTACATTTTCTATTGGTTAGAGTATCTACTTTCCCTTTCTGTGAACTGATAGAAATCCACGAACTGAAATTTTAAAAGAACCTTTAGCTTTATAAAGAACTTTATTGCATTTTTATGTGTTCTTCTGTCCAAAGTTTCTAAGTAAAACAACTTCCTATGCACTTCTTAAATGATCCAATTGAAATTTAGTGGAATATGTTAATGTGCAGATTTTTAAAGTAAGACAAGTCAGTGAGTGGGCTCAGAAAGAGCATATTAGTTAAAAAAGGGAGAAACTTATTCCTTATGTAGCTCTTTCAAATGGGAAGGAAAAAAGTCCTTGCAATCTTTGTAGAAATGTTTTTTCCTAATCTTAGTCATCTTTAAGAATTTTCAATAGTTACCCATGAATAAAACAATACTGGAAAGAATTTGAGATAATTTTTAATAATAGGTAACTTGATTGCATTATGTATCTGAGGAAGATTTATTAGATAAGAGAATGAAAATTGATGTAAACCTTAATGATGCAGAGAAAATGCCCTATCAGCTGGAAATCAACTGATTATTATTGTGTGCTAGGAGTAACTAATTGAGTCTGTGTATTTTTTTATTCAGTAAATTATATATTCATTCTAGTATAAATCCAAATTTACTCCAAACCAGGAACACTTAATTAAAATTTTATGGTAAGAAATTTCTGTGTTATATGCATTTTCTGTGTTGGAAGTTTTGAGATCCTTCAGGAGGATGAGGAATGCAGTGGGATACCTTATGCCATGGATCAAAACAGCACACTCCTGCAGTTTCTCTTGAAGGACAAGCCCACTTTTATCCTTCACTATGAGCTAGACCACTGGGAATGACAGACAAAAACCTCTGAGAAATCACTTTTATTTGGCAGCTTTTTTATTTGTATACTCCCAAGACTCTAGGTGTGGACCAAGATCCAACTGCAGGAGCAGCTGTTCATCAAAACCAGAACTACACTGATATTCCTCTTAATCAACCTATTGTGTAGGTAGAAAGTGAGACACAGTGCATGGAATGCAGCTGGGGCAATCGCAAGAGGCAGTGAACTCAACGTGTCAGTTAAGTAACTGATGTGTTATTTTGCACTTTACATCAAGAAGGAGAGCAGGGTTTGAGCCACAGTAACCTGATGAATGGTAACAAGGTGCTTTTTTCTCCCCTCATGTGGGAAGTAATGCCTAGGAGAGGTATGAAAAAATCATAGAAACTTAAAAAGTGAACAACTTAAAATGTTCTAGTTCTTCAATGAAAGGCAACAGATACCTAACTAGAGGAGAATAAATATTCAGGGGTCTTAAATGAGAATACAAGTTCCTTACATTTAAAGTAATCATGTTTTTTCCTACAAATTCTGAGCAAGCAGCAAAACTTTATTTATGGAATATGAAGGAAAACAAGGCTGCTAAAAACCAAAATGGCCTGGATAGTTTTAGCTGGAAATGTGAATACTTCTCTAGGAGACTACTGCAGAATTTATATGTGATTCACATGCGAGTACCTACACTGTATAGGAAAGTGCCAAATTGTCTGCAGTCTTGACTCACAAATAATAAGTGAGGAAAGTGGTAATAAGGAGAGATTTGGTCAAAAAAATTCAGACCTCTAGGGTGAATTTGTGTTGATGGTGAAGCTACAAGATGGGAGTGGCAGATGTGTGATTCATACTTCTAGAGGCAATAGCTGAGATGGGCCACGGGTGAGAAATAAATTTTGCAAAGACAAAAAGATCCAGGACAGAACCAAGTGAGAGCCAACAAAACAGCTAGAGGAGCAACTGCTGTAATTAATTCTGAAGGAATGGTTGCATATAGGAGGAGAAGCTGCAAAAGGCCAAGGGACTGAGGATAAAATCACTGCAGGCTGAGGAGGATGCAGAATTATTACACATGCCAGGCATTCTGAACAGTTCAGTAGCAAGCTGTATTATAGACATGAATACTACTTACATGGAGAAGTTCAGCTGGGAATGAGGTGAACATGAAGCCTGCATTGACAGATGTGAACCAGGAGAAGTCAGCATGAGAATTTCAAGAGAGGTGTTTTGTACCCTGAGCTAGGAAACCCTGAAATCAAGAGCTACCAATGGAGAAAGCAAGAGAAGCAAAAAGATGAAGATAAGTAAACATAAGGAAATTCACAAGGAAAGGCAGAGAGCTCCTGAAGAGCTGTCAGTACTGGTGATGGGTGCCTGGTGCAGGAGGTCCTCCAGAGGACCCTGGAGGTGATGCAGAAACAGAACAAGCAACAGCTGGGAGCAGAGGAATCAGTTGGTACCCCCTTTCTTTCCCCAGCCCAGCTACCCCAACCTCAGGGATCCTACTTTAATCTTGCAAGTGTACAGTATTAAATGAAGCTTTTCAAGTGGAAGAAGAAAGAAAGAAAGAAAGNAAAAAAGAAAAATAATAGGGCTAAATAGGGATAAGCAAGCCTGGGTTTTTGCCAGTTTTCAAATTAATGAGATTAGAATAAGAAACAGCAATTACAAGTCAAATGGCCTAATATCATCTGTAATATCATTCTTATAGGCAAAGAGTTTAACAACAAAGGACTTCAGTTAGATTTAGATATTAAAAATTGTAGCATTTCTGTGATTTTCCTCTCTGTGTGCACAAAGGTAATTTTTTTTCTTTTATTTTGTTTCTTCAGGCCATTCTCTAAATTTACTGCTATTTTTACAGTTTTCTCCTTCAGACACAGATATGTAGATGCATTGGATCCATGGCCAGATCCGTGAATCCAATGCATCCATGACAGAATTCCCTTCCCACTGTTACTGCTGGAGAGAGAATGACCATAATGTGAGGGAAATGCTGCTAAAAAAGGCAGTCATCAGCTCTTCAGCCTGTGCTCAGATTTACTGTGTTCAGGGAGTCAGACTTACACTTACAATGCTGACTCTCTCAACTGTGCAGGCCTCTGGCAGTCTTGGGTCTGTTTAGATTTATTTTCACATTAGCGTTATCAGACACCATGCTTTATCATGCTTATTTCAGTTTTATGTTTTTGCTTAATATCGTGGCTTTTTATTTGTAAAGCCCAAGATAAATTTGTTTTAGATCTCCACATATGTACACATACACAGGGAAATACTCCACAATATTTGTCTTGCTGAATTAATTAAATATATGTTTGAGTTTCTCTCTTAAAAGTTTGCTGACAGACTCTTCGAAAACTACATGCAATTTTATCATTTTTTTTATCTTGACAAAAGCTCAGCTGCTTTTCAATCTCATCTTCTCCCAAGGACTTTGATATTGAGGGGTGGGAGTGTCACTTATGAATTTATCCTCTTCCCCAAAAGACTCTTGCCTCTTATTTTGTGTGATTTCTCCATTTCTCAGGCACCAAAATACATAAGTTACACTAAATAAATTTCAATTTAGTTAAAGTAAGGGTGTTTTCACCTGAGATCTTATTTCCTGACAATTCAGGCTTTGCAGTTCATTCCTCATGAGATGAAACCTGAAATACTGTTTTTAGTTCCCGTTACAGAATTACATGGATTTGAAAGAAGAGTGACCACATCATGAGTGGAATCTTAAACGAGCTGAATCCCCTTGTGAAGTACCAAATTCCCTCTGCTGAATGTCATAGCTACTTTGTCTCACCTATATCAGAGCATGGTACAAGTGAATAAATGAATAAGCTCACGTTG
This sequence comes from Phainopepla nitens, assembly GCA_013400175.1. Taxonomy (NCBI): domain Eukaryota; kingdom Metazoa; phylum Chordata; class Aves; order Passeriformes; family Bombycillidae; genus Phainopepla; species Phainopepla nitens. Next base: position 524,246 of record VXBQ01015230.1, read on the forward strand.
CATGACACCCATCAGAGATATCTTTGTAGTGTCCATGTCATGCTCAAGTTTGCAGTCAGACTGATTAAGAAAATTTAAGGCCCCATCTTCTTCTGGTTAATAGACATTCTAAAAATAGGGGAAAAGTGAAGTAACCCTCAATATCAATACATCACTTAAATTGCCATGATGTGAAAATACCAAATGCCAAAACACAGGCATGAAGTTTATAATGTGTTGGAAATTTGCATCCTGGCACCATGAGTAATGGCAGGCAGATATTTAAAAACCAAAATGACAAAACCTTCTCTGGCAATTTGCCCTGTACCCAAGCAACACCAGTCACCTCATACCCTTCTACAGGAAATCAAACACTCTGGGACTTGCTCTGTGGCTATATTGGAATTCCTTTATGAGCAAGACTTCTGATATCAATTATATATTTGTATGTTTGTTTATAGGGCATTTTATGAAGTCATAAAACAGGCTGTGGTTACTCTAGCAGGGTTGCCAAATTTCACTGTGACAGCTAATGTGCTGCAGTGTGATCCATAATTCACATCTGTAACAGGATTAAAATGAGAAGGAACAAAAAGTCTCTGTAGCTTAGTAGAAAGTTTCCTAAGATTAGAGTTTTATGAGACTAGAAATTTAAATTGTACATAGTCCAACTACTATTTTAGTTTCCAAGCCATTCATCAGAGATGATATTTAGAATGTCCACAAGCCATCATTTAAAATAGTTATTTAGAGTAATTCTCTTATTTTGCATTACACTTCAAGTAATTCTTTAATCTTTCCTCCGAAAATCTTCTCCACCAGGCAGAAGCAGTGTTTATTGGAAATGAAACATGCCACACTTCCAAGAAACAAGAGTTGTGATTTTATTGTCAAAATAAATGCCTGCTAGTGGGACAGCACTGTGCTAGAGTGGGACTGACTTCAAGGGTGGCATTAATCTGGTGCTCAGTGACATAAAAAGATGTAAGCCAGAAATACAAGGGTGGCTAATTGATTTTCTGTGCTTTGAAAGAGGCACCTCTCAAAGAAAATGGCCTGACACTTGCAGGAATAGATTTTCTTTATAGTTACCCTGGCCCTGTTGCAGTAAATCCATGAGGACAGAGCTGCAACAAATTAATTTTCAGGATCTTCAAAAAGTGGCAGTCGCGCGTACGAAATGCAGGGGAGATCATTATTACAAATTCTACAAATGAGGTCTTCAATCCCTTTTCAACCCTGTCCAGCATGAGAGGAGGGTTGGATACAGAGCAGCAGCACCTGGCTGGTGTGCCTGTGTCTGTAACGTAGTGAGGCTCCATTTGACACTGAGGTCCAATTGCGACTTGGGAACCATACTAAAAATTTTGAAAGAAAAGAGAAGGTAATGCACACACTCTCAAGGGCTGAAACGCTCTGGTAACAGAAGGTTCACTGAATTCTCCTTTGAAACAGAGCACACATTGATGTTTGCAGTTGATGCAGGAAGGGAACTTCTAAAATGTATTTGTGAGATAGCAAGAACTTGGGTTTGCAGTTAAGACATAGGATATGATCTTCCTCCACCACCATCACCTTCTCTTCATTTTATTAATAAAAAAGGCCGAATCCCAGCCTCCATCAGGACTAAAGAGATGAGTCAGAATACCCTGGATTCTCCTACATGGTTACAAATATCAGCCAATCACAGAGGATAAAACACTCTAGAAAATCCCAAGCTTTCCATATTTAGCTGGATTATGAATACATGATTACGGAAATAGAACCACAGAATCACAGTATCACATTTGGATTGGAAGGGAAATTAAAGGTCATCTAGTTCCAACTACCTCATCACGGACAGATGCCTTCTACCAGACCAGGTTGCTCAAAGCCCCATCCAGCCTGCCCTTGAACATTTCTAGGGGTGGGGCACCCACAACTTCTCTGGGCACTCTGTTCCAGTGCCTCATCGCCCTCACAGTAAAGAATTTCTACCAAATATCTAACTCAAAACCACATTCTTTCAGTTTAAAGCTATTCTTTGTGTCCTATAACTGTCTGTCCAGATAAAAAGTGTCTCTCCAGCTCTTGTAAGCCCCTGGCCACTACAAGGGCTCCCCAGAGCCTTTTCTTCTCTATGTTGAACAGCCCCAACTCTCTCCCATGTTCATTGGAGAGCTGCTCAAGCCCTTTGATCATGGCCTTCCCCCAGACTCATTCCAGCAGCACAGTGGCATGTGAAAAGGCAGGAGCTGTTATTTGGCTTAGAGTGGCCCAGGATAGGGCTTTGACTTGTACCTACATTCTTTTCACTCACCTACAGGTGACAATTTATTGACAATACCACTGAGTGGACTTCCAGACAGTCAAACCACACATCCTTCCTGTCTGTTTAACATCTCTGAGTGGGTTCCTCATCTGCAAAGCCACCAGGGGCCTTGCTGCAGCTAGAGGCAGAGGTTTCTGCCCAGTGGTGACACCAAAAGGCATCACTAAGGACCAGACATGCAGTTTTCCTTACCAGGAAATGTATACATTTGTTACTGTGCTCCTCATCTGTGAAAGGCACAGAGTAGAGATAAATGGCTGTGGTAGTTAAAAAGAATGGCTTTCCATGAATGCCAGGATGAGGCTGTTATTGGATTGTAATTGCTCATGTAAATAATTGAGCAATCTATGATTCCCTTGTTAATGGTTAAGAAGTCCCAGTACATCTGCAGTTGCCACCAGCCAGTTACAGGTGTATCATGTCAGAAAGTCTAGGCCCAGGAGATGTGCATAGCAATTCAAATTTCAGAGTTAACACCAGTGATTTATGGGCTAATTCATACATGAGGTGGCAGACAAAGAAATCTCAGTTGTCCTTAGATACTTCACAGGAAAAATGTGCTGAGCTGGTGCTGAAGTTGAAGGCTTTCACACCAGGTGGGGCAATGTAGGAATATAATTTTCCTACATTGTTACTTTCAAATGGTGTAAATCAGAGGAAACTCATATCAAGAAGGACAGATATGGTTATGTCCTGGGTGTATGGCAGATCCAGACCATGTCCAGCAATGATACTGGTGTGAAATTACCTGCCAAGACTAAGTTATCAATAACCTGCAAATCAGTAAGCCATTTAAAAATTCCATTGCACTGCAGAGAAAATAAGCTAGATATAAAAGCTCCAATTGTTTGGCTCCAGTTCGAAAATAAATAGGAAGAGAAAATAAACTGAGAAAGCTACTTAAATTCAGTTTATCTAAAACATGCATAGGCAATGAAAATTTAAGGGAGGTCTTAAACAGCATCAGCTCTTTTCTTCTTCCTTCATTACAGAGGAAGGAACTGACTCAGAAGTAGAATGTATTTAATGTTGCCATATACTCTGTAAGGACAAGAAGCACAATGCCCTAAACAGGTCCGTAGGAAGACTCTGAAAATCTTTTGGGAAAGCAGTGTAATTCTTTTAAAAATGCTATTAGGCTTTGTTACTAAAAAAAAAAAGTACAAACACTTCAGTGCCTTATGAAATGACCTTAAAATCAAATCAATTACTTGTCATGTCCATATTTTCTTGCTGTTCCTTTTGACATATTTCATTTTTAAATGAGAAGTGTAATGGGGGTTTTGAAGAGTCAAGCAGCTAGCACTCAGATTTCTAAAAATAGAAATTCAAGATTTTTACTGATAAGTAAACTTTCATTAAAATGTATTATGCTCCCTTATATTTTCTTTATTTTTATTCCTTTTCTTCAGGCATGAGCTCTTACAAAGAAAATATTTGATCAGGATAACAATAACTTAATTTTAGACTTGACAGCTTAAAAAAAAAATAAAAGGAGGAACTCAATGCATTCATCTAATTCATATCACATAATACCCTCCCTTGAAGAACTGCTTTTATGTAGATTTCTGCCAACTTCACCATTGAAAACCTACTTTTAAATTCCCGTCAGGTGCTTTCTGCTTGAAGGGCTCCAGTGTGTGGGTGGTTGTTTTTTCTTGTATGTGCCATGATGAGTCTCCTCCTCAGAGATCTGGGGGAGGAGGGAGGAGGGAGTGTTTTTCCTCTTTTCATTTCACACCACATTTGTAAAATGAGAGACAAAATGTCCTACCTTCTGAAAAAAACTGTCCTGGAAAATTTTAATGTTCCAGGAAAAAAAACCCTATCACTCTAGTTTATGTGCTGGCAATTAATATCACACTACTAATCTGCTATCAATGTCTTGGTAATTCAGATTATTGTGTAAAAATCTATAATCTGGATCTGTTTGTGTTTCCTTCTTCTAGATGAGATGAAAGAAGGTAATTTCATTTTATTTACCTGGAAATCACAAGACAATATTCCCTGACTTTGGGTCTAAATAGGGTGGAAAAGATTTTAAAGAATCTATTGACAAACGTAAAGTTGATAAAACCAGATCACACACAGTTTTCTAAGTAATACATGTTGTTGCCTTTTTATTTGCTTTATTTATCTTCAAAACAGATTAAATGTCCTGGTAGCATGTCCTGATGTGTAAATTCCACTTGGAAGAAGTTTCTGTAATAACATACTATTTAAGGGGATAAATCTTGCTCTATAAATGAGTGTGCAATCCAAAATATGCAATTGGAAATTTTTTAAATAATTCCCTTGCAAGCCAAGGGACATCCTAACCCCAGTTCAGGCTCATGAGCAGCTTGCACACTGAGGCTCTGAGTGGGGGATCACATCAGGGTATCCCAGCAGCAACAAGGGTGCAGTTTCAGGAGCAGCCCTGTGCTCCCTTTGCACTGAATAAGGTTACAAAGTGCCTCAGTGGGCCACTGCTCCTCGCCAGGTCATTGTACTTTATTTGATCAGTCATTAGTCAGAGAGCCCAACACTTTTAATTTGCTTCATTCATGACACCTGCTGCAAGAATTGAGCTTGTTGCATGATGGGGGTTATAAACTATACTACCCTCCCCTTAATGATGTTTTCTTCTGGTTTTCTCAATAGCAGAGAAAGCTCTGTGATATCTACTCATATCAGAGTAAATACATAACATTATTATTCCCTGTGCAGTTACATCTTCAATTTCAAGGTAACAACTTAATGGTGTAGAAGGAAAGTGAGTCTCAAAAAAGTCAAACTTAAAAAGGTGAAAATTACATATTTTTTCAGTTCTTCTGGTTCAGAAACTGTAGCCATGTTAATCATCATGTGTTAACTGTACTCCTACCTTTACCTCTGCTGATTCTGAACAGTGGGTACTTGTTCATCAAAAGAGATGCTGTTGAGAATTGCCTGGGTGTGAAGAGCTGTCAGCACAGCAGAGGGTAAACCCACAATACCCTTCTGCTTGTAATGACTCAGAGGTGCATTTTGGGTCATTATTTTAAAAAAAGGGTGTCTTGAGTGTCACCATAGGTAACGTACTACTGCTATGGAAGGAAGGTAGTCTATGCGGGTCAGCTAAACTAAGTCTTCCCACTGCATTTCACCCCAATGCTCTTTTTGTCTGACTGGCTTGTTCTCTGGCAACCTCCCAGCTAGAGGGCTGGGCACTGCCTGCAGCTCCTTCTTTATCCCTCTCTCCCACAGTCTGAGCTCCCTCCTGGTTTTACCAAGCACTATGTACTCTTAGCCAGGCCTTATTTATATTTTACTGTGCGATTTGCTATTTGTTTGTGGCGTGCTTTTAAAGGCCTAGGCTGTCCATGAGAATAGTGAGAAACAGTCCTTCCTCCTTGTCTCTGTTCCCTTATCAGCACTGAAAATATGCTGAAAATCTCGTGGGTTAGCTACAAGAAGCTGGCCCAGCAATGTGTGCCCTTTCTTATAGCTGGCTCAAGAGTTGGAGACATTATCCTCCTAATTAAGGAACATAAACTCTGCTACCTTTATTACAGCAAGATGCAAACTATAAAGACGTAAGCTCCTACATACTGGTATAGCTGTGTAAACCTGAGGGAATGCATTTATGTCATTGGATAGAGAAAGGAAAAAATCATTCCCTCTGACAAAATTTCCTGGTGCATAGTAAATGAAGCCTTAGGCTCATTCTTCCCAAACAGATGCCTCTGGCTCTCTCTGCTCGATGCAAACTGCAGCCTTGTCAGTGTGAGAATCGGGCTCCTCTCAATATCACCTGCAAGGCATGAGCGTGCTGGTGGATGCTCAAACAGGCCCAGGTGATGTGAGGATGGTGATTCCTCGGTTCAGCCAAGAGAAAAACATGGAGTTTTTTGAGCTTTGCTGCTGCCCAGTGCTAGGGAGGGGGGCTGATAAGTAGGGAGCAATGAGATGAATATTGGCAATTCCATCTTGAAGTGAGCCTAAGGGACTCACTGGAGCAGATAAATTTTTTGGTGTCATTCTGCTATATGGAAGCTGCAGTTAGGGGGGTTGCAAGGGCTCAGATTCAGCCATGCAGTTCTGTGCTCCTTCAGTGAGAGCTACCAGGCCCACAGAGGAGGGCTCATCCCACACACCCCCTTTCACTGCAGACAGAAGCTGCCTGGCACGGGCACAACCAGACTCAGGTGGCACCTGTACCTGGCCCCAGCTCAAAGCTCAGCAGGGAAACCCCCCACCCCATGCAGAGGACATGTGCAAGGACAATTTTCTCTGGAGTTAATGCCATGGAGGTGCGCTTGGAGAAATCAAATGCTTCCTTGTACAGATGATGAGGGGGCTGGAGCACTTCCTTGGGGTGCTGGGGTACACTGACAGCTTTGGTGCTCTCCTGCGCTGCGGTTTAACGTAAAAGCAAATGGCAGCCCGCTGGCTTTGTGTCTCTCCAGGCACAGAGAGCTGCACAGGACAGACCAAGCTGACCACCAAGGAACTTCCTTCCCTCTCATTGCCACAGCTGGGCTGCCTGGGACTGCTCAAGGGCTGCACAAGGGACAACACCTCGGCAGGGTCTGCTCCACACAACTGCTGTGTTCCACATAGCCAGCAGATATCAAACAAGGATGAGAAGAGCCCTCTTCCTTTCTAGTAGCCGAGGGAGGACTTGATCAAACCTAGATATGTTCAGCATATCAGAATTGTACCCATGGGATGCTCAAGGTCCCAAACCTGGTTTTGACTGATGTTTGCCTCTGTTTGTGGCACTTGCACTGGGAAGGATATTTCATTTGTTCTTCCCAGCTAGAAAGGAGTCTGACAATCCCCTGCCAGGGATTTTAACACTTGCCTCTCCCACCAGCTCTTACACTGCAATGTTGTTGGCTGTAACAGCATGGTGCTGTACCTCAGTACATTTTGAGATGTGTCTGAAAAGTGGGTTATGGGGTTAATTGTATTTTAGAAGTGTTTTCTTTATCTACTTTCAACTGATGATACAATCTTCATCTTACAAAACCAATTATTGTCCCCTCTTCCCTCTTCCTCTCTCATTTTCTGAGTAGCCTGTTCAGAGGAAGTGCATGTAGAGCTCTCATGCACCTCGCCAGAGCCTTATCCCAGAGTAGGGATTATCAGTGTTTTGGGATTAATGATAACAGTAAGAAACCCTCTAAGCACCAACCTTTATCAAACAAATTTGGCATATTGTGAGACGTATTCTAGCCAAGGCTTTTTCCATAGAAGAATTAATGATGTCTTGCTGTGAAAAAATCAAAATGGGCACTCTTGATGCAGCAGGACTGTGAAGGCAAAGGAGGGCAGAGACAGCAGAATCTGGCACACAGAGATATGCACAGAGGTGTGCTCTTTGGGGTTTCTCAAACTGAATTTTAGGAAATTTAATCTACCTTCCTTGTTACTGCAGTTCTGGAGGATCTAAGATGGTATCCAAGATAAAGCAAAGTTTCACAAGGAGACATAATGTAGAGTGATAAATGTGTTTCTCACCGGGGCTATTAGACCCTTTTTTGAATGTAGAAGCACCTTTAAAATACATATTCCCTACTGTGATGAAGTCATCTATTTCAGTATATTACTCACATAACTGGTTTTGAACATACACTCACAATGAATCTGCAAGGAGATATTTACTTGAATATGTGGTTTTCTAGCTCAGTGCTATTTCTGGAAATATGCTTGGCTCATTTAATATTTATCTCAGTAAAAAATATCTTCTATATTTCAAGGCAATTCATAGATATTGTATGCAGCTGAAGTTCTTATTTTAAAGAAATAGCTCACCTGATGCTTCAAATATTAAGAATTATGCTAATAGGTAGCCATGAAAATGGAATTTGTTACAGGGACTGGGCAGGTCATCTTAAGTGTGCCAACTACAGGAATTCATTTTCTCCTCTGAGAGCTCTAGAGCTGACCACCATCCAACATGGGAGACTCATTGGTGGATGTTAGATATGATTAGGCACAGCAGATTCTATATTACTGTGTGAGTGAAAGAGCTGTGGCACCAGCCACAGGTTAATAGTTCTTCAGTTTGATCCTGCCTTGAAAAGCATAATTAAAATAAAAACCTGCCATAAGTCTTGCTAGAGGAGTTTCCCAGATGAGTTGAGTTATTGGCTTCATCTGCACATTTACATCATTTCTCCGTCTTTCCCAGCTTATGGTAGGGTAGAGCCAGGCCTGGATTTCTGCTATCAGTTGCCTACAGTTGATCTCTTATGAGGGGGCACAGAGAGCAGGAGGATCAACCATCTCTATGTTTTACAAAGCTCAGGTCAAACAAATTCCCTTGTTCTTGGGATATTCCCTGCCTGACAAAGAAGCAGATATGGCATAGTCCAGCCTTCACGTCTTTTTTTTTTTGCCTTGAATGCAAGTGGGGTTTATATAAACCAGATTTATTTTATGTATTAGTATCTTTATCTATATATCTATCTACAACTACATAAATAGATGCATATATACATATATATGTACACACACTTATATACATATATATATATATTTGTGTGTTTGTCTATCTATGTATCTATGTATCTATGTATCTATCCATCTATCTATCTATCTATCTATCTATCTATCTATCTATCTATCTATCTATCTATCTATCCATCCATCCATCTATCTATCTATCTATCTATCTATCTATCTATCTATCTATCTATCTATCTATCTATCTATCCATCCATCCATCCATGTTTCTCTTCCTGAATTCCTCTTCCCCTTTAGTGTAACAAGTAGAGAGCAGGGGATCTGCTAAATAGCAGGTCCTGGTCTGAAATGAGTGTTCAAATACCATGTTTCAAATTAAAAACAAGCAAGATTTTTTTTCCCTCTGGAAGAGACAGAATATCTACTCTGATATGAAACATAAATCAAGGTACAAATTGCATGCAGACCACCTGGACAGGTAATACAAGAATTCCTGCTGAAAGTCCAATTTATATAGTTGTTACTTCAGTCCTGAGTGATTTATTGCCTTAACTAAACCACGCTCTGGATATCTGCCATTTCCTGAATGGTTCCCCTTTTCTACAGTAAGACATCTTTGGAGTAAAATCTACTGAGCAGCCATTTAGATTAAAAAAATTTAGGACTAAATGTTTGTGTATGCCCAGAACTTGCACTTGTATATACCTGTAGATGCCATAAATAAGTCTGCCACTTAGTGTGTATAAATGTAAATGTATAAAACATGTGTTTATGTACATCTTGAGATGAAAAAGTCTAAAAATACTGTAAGAAGAATGAAGAGGAAAATAAGTTATTACCCAGGAATCACAAAATTTCATGTTCTCTCAGAGTGAATGTGTTGCTTGTGCACTACTGAAGGCAAACAGAGTAGTATATTTAGCATTACAACAAATGAGATTTATGGCTATAAATCAGTGCTCTTTAAATGCTGCCTTATTTCTAACAGGTCTCACACATCCTTTCCATGAATCACCTCAGAACACATTCAAAAAGCTGATATATTCTAATTAGCTAGAATCGACTGCAGGAAGATATTTCTATTTTGGTGAAGTGTCTCAAGCCAAAAATGTCAGAGGATGGGATCTAATAAATTTATATTAGTTGGAGTATAGACTAAGTTTTATTTAAAAGCTCTTTTACACAGCAATAGACTGAATATTTTATTATCTGGAACTCCATGCTGAACCTAGGCAGATTTCCCGAAACATTATCTTAATGCTTGCACAAATGTAATTACTACTAAATCAATATTTTGTATTCAAGCCTAATTACAGTACATGAATTAGAATACTCCTAAAGAGATGTGTAGTTGGCTGCTTAGTAGATTTTAGCTGGCTGATATTTAAACTGACAAAGCATCTTGGCTTTGGCTGCCCCACTGTGAGTACACAGTGCTAGAATCAAGTTTTGCTGGCTTTGACAGTTGTCACATGTATAGTGCATCTGCAAAGAGCTACCAGTCTTGCAAGGCCAAAAGAGGTTCTCAAGGAAAACATGATTCCTCTTTTTCAGATGACATTCACGCTTCTGAAAGGCAGAGTTTTCTCCACCATACTGCAGAGCATGATCTAGGACAGCACTTTTATTAAGGGCTGAGATGACGTCAGTGGCAAACAAATGAACTCGGGAGTTTTAAGGACTCATTGCTTTGACATGCTCCTTATTCTGAGATATTTGTTCCTCTCAGTGGTCACAGTAACGTCTCAATTCTGGAATCTCTGATCTCAACTATCAGAGAGGAAAATGCAAATTGGAAAGGCCAGGTAGGGCTCATCTAACTTCCCAGTAGTTTTGCATCAAAGGCCTATAAATTCAGTGCACAGAAAAATATATTGCCTTAAGAACCACACCCAGATTATGCTCTCCTACAGCTTCTGACACAGCAGCCAGCAGATGTGTGACCTTTCTATCCCAAGCCCTTAAAAGTTGGTAGAAAGTGTGTATTTTTGGGCTTAGGAATCAGACTTCATCATAGCTAGAAATTCCGCTGTGCACTATTTCCCCACTGTTTATCAGCAATCTTCTCAGTATGCACAGCTCCCGCAGGGTACTTCTCCTGACATAAAAATTCCTCTCAGAATTTACTCTGATGGTGTGAAATGAGCATTCATTCAACGTAACTACAGCTGCAATTTGTGCACTCATTTGTCTTTTCCACAAAACTCGAATGTATGAGGTCTACTAAAGGTACTGTCTCCAAATGGCAGAATGGGAATGTGGAAGTTCCTGGTGAACTCATGCAACTTCATTGTCTTCAGCAGACTCTTAGTGAAATTATATTGAAAGAGAAGGAGAAATGGAAGACACTGAGGTTTCTTTGCTTTTCTTTGCTTGTCTTTGCATCCATGTAAAAATATGGAGAAATATGAGGTATCCCACATGCACTAAATTTGTTCACTGGAGTTTCATCACCTGAAGAAGATTGAAGAGGATCTAAGAAATGAGGTTGCTTCTATTATTATTGAACAAGAATGGAAAAATGGCATTATCTGTGTAAAAATCTGATGTTGTTTTGAAAACAGTGATGACAAACTAATGTAGATTGTATACAGTATACAATAGAAGTGCAAGACTGACCTTGAAAATTACTTTGTTCTGTCCAATGAAAGGCTAAATTAAAGACTAAGGCACCTAAGTGAAGAGGTTTAAGAGGCAATTGAGTCATGATCCATATGAAAGGAATATACCCATATGAAGAAAGGAATACATCTCACTTCAGCAGACATTTCAATCTGGCCAATTTGGGCTATCCAAGAGGCACTTGAGTGCTTGAGTAAGGATTCGGTTGCATTTTTAGGATTATATTTTGAAATGAAATTAACAAGCTGCCAGAATAGATGACAGAGGAGTGTGCTGAGTTTCTGCGGAGTTGGCTCAATATGGAATCCTCCAAAGATGGCTTCCTGACACGCAGGTCAAGAGTAAGTAATCAATAGTTCCGTTTCACTTGAGATCTGTGATCCTATGATCTACCATCCTTCTGGACTGAGAGATATATCTTTTTAACACAAATATAGAGGACAGTGTCTTTCTGGTTTTGGGCTCCAAAATCAGCGCCGAATCTAACCTCTCTTTAAAAATATATCTCATGAAGTACTCTGGGAAGTGTGGATGAAACATTGTTTATCTCAACAAGCACTTCTATTTCCTTGTTGTTTTGTTTGGGAGGTGGATGGGTGGGTGGATTTTGGTTGGGTGTTTTTGTTGGTTTGTTTTTTTTTTGTTGTTGTTGTTGTTGTTTTGTTTCATTTTGGTTTGTTGATTTTATTTTCTTTCTGACTCCAGGAATGGTAAGCTCATTCCTCTGTGGTTGAGTGAGTAAATGCTCTCACATTAGAACTTTTTCTGCTTTCTCTCACTCTTGACTGATTCATATTCCACTATAGAAGAAACTTAAAATATATATTGATTTGATAAATGTCAATAATCTGACATTCAGGGGTCTATTTCTATACTTTTCTGATGATGATGAATCACAAAATGAAACATATGCATTGGGTATAATTTTTTGTCAAAGTATTTGATAAAATTTTATGCCTCTCACTAAACATGCCCTCAGGACAAAGATGATTATTAAATCTAAAATAACTGGCTTATTCCTCTAGAAATATTAGTGCATCCTCTGGTAGAGTTCTACAGGATTTTAGGTCATTTTTTACTTCATGGACTAGAAGCACTACTTGACAATTTTTCCTACATATGGTTTTAGAGACAAACCCATAGCCTGAACTCCATTGGTTTGTTTAAAATCTAGTCCAGCCTGCGCCATAAAGCGAAACGAAACTCCAGAGCTGTTACGTAAAAAAACATCATTGTTAAAATCTAGTCAGTGCACATCCAGAGTAGCCTGAAGCATCGTTTCTTCAAAAAAGCACAGATTCTGCTCATTCTGCAGTGAATAGCAGAACAGATTGGCAGCAAGAGCCTCTGGGTCCGCCCTGCAGAGCTTTCAAAATCATGTCTTTCTTGGCAAGAGCATAATGAGACATCTAGGCTTCTCTTTGCCAGCTTAATATTTTTGGCAGGAACAACCACATTTAGCATAAAATACCAGTAATCAAGGTTGAGCAGCTTGGGTTTTTACACACTTCCCCTCTTCCTATTAAAAACTAAATCTGAAGCTAATGATCAGAGACCTCAAGAATTTCTGCAGTGCCAGCTCACATGTCTTGGCACAGGCTATTCTGAATAAGATAATTTCCCTAGACCTTCCTATTCTGCAATTCTGTACTTCACACATCAAGTGCATTTACTCTGGAGAGCATAAGAAAACCAGATTGTGACTCCCTACCAAGGTTATCCTCATGGACATCAGTGCTAAGGCAGAGGTTACTCACACTTCATTTGTAACTTATGCAGTCAATTCAAGGTAATTTGAAAGAACTTATCAAGAAAATCTCTCAGCTGGATCTGTGAAAGATGTCTAAGATAAAAGGCTTCAGCACTTTTCAGCACTTAGCACTCACTATCACCCACTCCTAGGAGCTGTTCAGGTTTGTGAAGCATCTTTCACTGAGAACTTCAACATCTGTCCTGGGAGGCAGCACAAAGCATGTAAATCTGAATTAACCTGAGCTTTAAAACAGCCAGCTTGAATCTCTCTGTAGTCATTTACATCCTCTGAGTGTGAGTCCAAGTACTCTTCTCAGATTACCATCACCAAGTCCAGCCACTTAAGAAACACTGGCAACAGCAGTGTAATTTTGCCCCCTTATGCTAATAGTGGAAGACCTGAATCACATTCCTCTCTCTTCTGTGGAACCCTTTTAGATTATGCCATCTGCATGACTATGGCACTTTGGTGCACACCTATCCCATCCTGGCAGCTCATGTTAGAAATCAAGGCCTGATCCACATTTAAACTCTTCAAAGCCACCACCATTCAGAGCTGCCGAAACACGTACACAGAGCAAAGCAAAATCTCTACTGCCTGTCAGGAAGAAACTGTGGGTCCAAGATACTTGCTGAACAAAGCCTAGGTTTTGTTTCAGAAGGAGCTCCTTGGCTTGTAGACAAAAGTCAGAAATGTGCGTAGGGGTTGGGCAATGAGACAATAAGAGCTCCGGAGCTAACCAGAGAATAATCCAAATCGAGAGGATGTGTGCCCCCAGTGCAGCTGCTCCCGTTCCCATGGAGTCAGCTCTCGGGTGGGAAAAGCTGAAGCCTGACTGTACAAGATGACAAAAGGAGAGAAGCAGACTTGGATTCTAGTTCTTCTTTTGCTGACTGTATTAGAGTTTTCTGTTGTGTCCTTAGAGCCACTGGAATGGGAGTGAGTCTAGCTTTCAGTGTTAGTCACCAACCCTCCTGCACTAACCCAGCGGCTGTTTAGCTGTTTCTTGCCAAGCAGAGCTGCTTTTCCAGGAGATCTTTAATTTCTGAAACCATGCAGTAAACACTAGTGATGAAAGTTTCACTTGTAGGGTGGAAAAAGGGATTTTTTCCCAAAAAATCTACTTTGAGAAAGAGATTTGTTTGTTTGTTGTTGTTGTAATTTTTTCTTTTTCTGTTAGTTTTGCTTTTGACTTAATTAAATCACTTCCAATCATGAGCTAGGAGATAAAAGGGCACCATGTGCATTTTTATCTTTTTTGCAAAAAGGCTGATATGGACACCAGGAGCTCATACAGGACTATGAATCTGGATGAAAAAGAAGTGCATCTCTGCATCCAGACCGTGTAGGAGTGTTCAGTGCAAAGGGACATCCTGGACTGCTAACTCCCAGTCATCGACTTTCACACAGAAAACTGCATTTTCATGGTTTTGCTAATAGAATGATGTAAAGGCATGTTTCTGAATGCTTGAACACTTGCTTTAGGTAATCATCTGTAAATGAGGAACTAGTGGTCCACTGAGGGGTTGTTTCCTGTAAAAATGGCTGTTCCACAACCACTCTGACCAAGGCAATGTCTGTGTAAGGTGCAGCCTTCTGTCTTGACTACCAAGAGGATCTGCTGCCCTGAAGCTAGACAGGTTCACAATTCACCCTAAAGTTTTGCTTTGCCAATTTTTTCAACTTGTCCTGCTGCCAGCTTTTTTTTATGTAAGTAGCTTTTCTCCTTGGGAAGAAGCTCTTCTCTCACTTGCATTTATTAACAACAGTCACATATGACATCAACTTCCATTTTGTTGCATGAAAAAAGTTTGGGGTTTTTTAAAGTTTTCTCCCACATGATAGATTATGAGCCTCTTAGTGCAGAAAAAATGAATTAATGAGCAACTTCTAACTACGTTTCATTGTATAAGAATGAAGAGACAGCAAAGGAAATTAAGAGATAACAGGCTTAAGGCAAAAAAAAAGGGTGATTCTTAACACAGTGTTGTGTTCAGCCATGACAATTCCTGCCACAGGATATTATGGCTGCCAAAGCTGAGATGAGTTCAAAGTGATTAGATAAATTGCTGGAAAGGATATGAAATGCAAAAATATCATCCATGTCTGAGGGAGTCCCTGGTCCACAAACTGCTGGAGGTGACACCACCACCCCAGCAAAACCCACTGTAGATGCAATCTTCAGGCTTTGCAGGGCATTCTCTATTGGACAGTGTTGGAACAAAAACAACAGCTTTGATATGCTGCTGTCCTAATTTTTTTTCTAAGTGCCTTTCCTTTTTTGCTGTTCGGACTTATTCCCAATCCACAAGCACATCCAGTTCTTTCACTGTCTCAATTTTATCTCAACCTGAAATCATCAGGTTAATTTCTCCAGGCATTTCCCACTCCTTGTGTCAGGGTCACTGTTTGTCTATAAAAATAGAACTGATCCTAATACTGATCACTGAAAAAGCAGTTCTGAGCTTACTCTTCCAGTGTAACATTACTTTAGGTAATGCCACATCCTTTACCCAAATTCCTGGTTACCAAACAGCTCCTTTGCTTTAGGGAGGAAATCTGCAATTTATTCACCCAATTTCTTGTAAAAGCAAAACTAAAATATGCATTGGCTTCATGAGTTACAAGTAAACTGACATTAATGAACAATCCCACATCTTAATGTTTGGTATTAATACATTTATACATGAAAAAAAAAATTGATCTTTAATATCTTTTGGAAAATCTACTGCAGGATTATTTTTCTTGAACTGTTCATATGTTCTGACTCTTTCTGACCTCTCTTGAAACTTCTTCAGATAAGCAGTCTAATTACTTTGTATGGTTTTGGTAATCTCTTCACTAATTTCAGATGTCTTTCCTAGTGTGAGTATTCCAGCAGTGGGGACTGAAGCAAAGACTTGTAATAAAAATCTCTGCCAGATATAACTTCTTTACCCAAAGACATCTTGTGATCTCCTCCAAATTCAAGACTCCTGCAACTCTAATTAGTTTCCACAGGTGACATCCACACTGTAACAAAATGCCCCTAAATATTTCTGTGTACTCAAGCTAATGATCATGCAATATTCCCTGCTTTTGACAGCGAACTTTCCTAGACGCCAGAATGTTGTGACAGCTTACAAAATGCCAAACACTGAGAAGCATAGCTGGGACATCCCTAAACTGTCCCTGGGAACTGCCTGGGAACATCCTTGGTTGGCATCAGTCAACAGCACACCAGGGATGGCTGTAGCAGCTTAATGGGGTAGATGAAGAGTCTGGTGCTTGGGAACACACCAGGCACTGCAGGCAGTAGGAGTCAAGAGCCAGCCTTGCTGTGTCACGTTTGAAAGAGAGACCTTTAACTGCAAGACTACTTTCGTTTATTCTTACACTAAATTTATACTGAATCAACTCACCATCATCCAGTACAAGGTCACTTTCTACAAGCTAGTATTCTCAGAGCTTCCATTACATAAATCTTTGCATGGCAATCACCATCCAATGGTGATCCAATGATTGTGGGAATGTACCATGCCTTTGAGGTGTTTTAATGTTAATTGGGTCGTTTTTTGTTCGCCAGGATAGCACTTTTGTATCCTAAACATATTTTAGCCTTTGTGCATTTGAAGCCTTTTTCTTCTGTCTCCTCCTGTCTCATTTCACACTGACTGTGAAAATAAACTCGGCAGATATCCCAGAAGACTGGTGTGCTGCCAGTCATTAGTGGCATAGATAGTGCTGTAAGCAGGATATCTTAAACATCTTTATGCCGGTTTAACTTTTTCCTTTGTAAAAATCTTTTGATGAGACTTGCAAATCACCAGGGAAATCTTAATTGACAAAGGCATGTGGAGCAAAAAATCTGATAAATGGCCTGTAAGAGATTTTCCCAGTTTAATACTAGGCACATTAAAAAAAAAAAAAAGAAAAGACTCTGCATAGTAAAAACTATGCAGACTGCTTTCACCAACCTAATCTGCTTTTATAGGCCACACCTGATGTCTGAAATGAGATGGTGGTCTTTTTTTATTTTTTCCAGCATAAGAAAATGGATGATTGTCCTTTCTATTTTATTTTTTCTGAAAAAGAGTGAAATGGAGAAATGGATAGACAGGAGGGTACAGGAAAAGCTACAATTTCCAATGGCTTACTGTAATCACTCCTACGAGTGCCTGCACTTTGGAAAAAGTAATGGCCCAGCCCCAGTCTTTGTACTGTTTTTATAATCTATTATTTCATACATGGATCACTTTGCCATTAAATCTAGTGTCTGGAAGCAGGAAATCTCTTGAACTCTGCGCCAGGACATTTTCCACTTCAAAAGGGACTTGTGTTCATTGAGATCCTTTATATCAAAAGTGACAGTCATCCAGCCCTGCACTATTACATACGGCTTACTTGTGCAAAAGTACATTTTCATCCAAACTGTGAATGCAGGCATTTTAAGTAAAGAACAATAGGCCTCTTCTGCAGCTCCACATACTGTAACCCATAGATAGAAACTATTCTTCCTAATACAATGTTAGAGATCAGGTTAGAAGTAGTTTTGAGGTGAATGCGATGCAGATTATGAAGCAGTAGAATACACAGGTTTTTGAGTTTGTAAAACACCTTTTTGCTTATGTCAGCTTAACTTACTTTTTCTGAAGTGACATTTAGGTTAGATAGACAGCTAAATGGCTGCCATCCAAGAGGAATGGCAGTACATTATCCAAAATTTCTATCAACAACTCCTCTAAAGAATACCATGATTAAAGCAGGTTTCAAGTCTGAATCAACTTGAAGGAACAACAGAAAGATTAACTCCATGTTTAGTGAATGCTACATAATTTATTCAATAAAGTCTCCAAATAAGCATGGAAATTACAGGCCTGACTACAATTGAATGTATCTGAAATAAGACACGTCACATGGCTGATTGAACATGAGCACACAGACAAATGGAACTGGAAAGTTTTTTTTAACACAGAAAGTTTAAATTTTGTGGTTCCTACTATCATTTATAACAATCACTAACATGTAAAACAACACAAAGGGCAATCCATATTGCAGACAACATAGAAGCTTCTAAGCTAAGTCATGGCAAGAAACTAATTTAAGAGTTAATTTTCATGCATCTAGGTATCATAGCTTGATTTCAGAACTCAAATGCTACCAGGATGTACTACCTCCTCAAGTTCAGAGTAGAAACCTAAAAAAATACTTATTTGGCAAAGACAGAATGATTCAGCAAGTTCCAGACACTTGCAAAATAAGCATTTTATGCTTGCAGCTGCGTGTGTCTCTGAAGGATGAGCTTCCAAAAAGAAATGAAGGAACTATTCCAAGCAGCAGCAATGCTATTGTAAATAAAATCAGTAGCATAAGACGCTCAGAGGAAAAGGTTTTCTTTTCCTCAGTTAACTCAGAGTTAAAACTGATTTAGTTGGAATAAGGATCTCCAGATGGAAGTAACAATATGTGTATGTTTTTCTATACCTTATTCCATTTTTCATTAAGACAAACTAGATTAAAATATTAAAGCCTTAGTATTAAAGACGTAGCAGAATATATGTTCACATCAACACAACTGGCCTGCCACGTCTCACACTTTATTTCTCCTATACATTTCTTCATTTATTATCTCTTATCCTCAGCATCCTAACTTGCATGCTTAAGTCTTCACTTTAGAGTACCATAAACATTAAATTATTTGTAAAACACTGTATATGCCCCAAGGTTTTGTATAAATTAAATGTTATACCAGAATGGCACCATTAAAACAGTAGTTAATGACCACTGAGGAAATGCTAGAAGATTACAAAACAGGTTTCCAACAAAAAGACATAAATACAAAATCTGGAAGATCTAAATATTATCAGTCATAAGATCTCACAGAAATTAAGAAGAGAAACAGCCAAGCACCTATGAATAAAAATGACAGTATCTGCAGAGGGTTTCAGAAACACACCTGGGGTATCCTATTCATCACCATTTTGTTCCTAAGAGGGAGAAAAACAGCATGGAGGATGTTTCAGACAGAAAGACAATAATGGACAAAAAGTCACATTAAATAAAGTAGCAAAACCATACTATTTCCAGTGACCAAGCAGGGAAAGGACTGTACATGATTTGGTGACATTTCTTTGTGAGGAGAAGTGTCATAGTCTTATGTATATGAGTAATTCTTCAGAATCTGACACAAAACACAAGTTAAGCTCTTTAAGGTGAAGGCTTTGATGAGGACATCTACTGTAGATGATCTGTTCACACTAGAAATCACAAATGATATGTAATGGTGATAGAATTCTGCAGGAGGAGGACACGGTGCCTTAACTCATGTGAATTTTGTACTGATCCAAAAAAACCCCAAACCCTGACAGTGTTAGATTTGAAGCTGTAACTGAAAGGAAAAAAATCATGACAGTTACTTAAAAAAAAATAAAAATCCTTTGTGCATTTCATTGCATTCTCAATACCAATCCTGACATCTTTAAATAGAATTCAGTCACTTGGAGTTGATTCTGCAAAAATACCTCTGTAGACTCTTGACCTTTAGAATAGGATTTTCTACTCACAGGAATATAGTTGCAGGACACAGAAGCCACTTAGTTTTCTCCCTCATTAAGGGATGCTCAGAGGCAAGTCAGTTTTTTAAAACTAACTTTTTTTCTCAAACATCTTTCTGCAGTCTTCAGGAGTGATCTGTCATTCTGCACTACTCTTTTAAGAAGAGTAAGTATGCATTTACTTTTTTTTAATCTACTGATCTGTGTATCTGTAGCTGCACCAAAACCAAAACTGTACAAAAGAAGTGAACAATCACATCCACAATGAAATCAAGTCAGACGGAAGACATCTATTACTATATGAGGCAGTTCTACTGTCTATCTACATGAACATGGGAATATTTTTCAAGGTATCCAGGTTGCCAAATAATGTCATTAGAGCATGTAATAGCAGATGGGAGTTATAGAGAAAACTAATTTTCTTTTTTTTTTTTCTTTACAAAAGCTGTGGTGAAAGGAAAACAAGCTAATAGATTTCTTTTTCAGAAAAACTAAGCCAAACAAAATCACACCTAAATCATCTAGCAACAATTCCTTGTATTTTTCTACTTTGCTATTGCCTGAAATCATATATGTATTTTCAGTATAAAATAGCCAGTGTCTTAAAAAACCATACTGGCTTGACTGATAATTCACAATTCCCTTCAATGTAAGGGAAGAGAACAGTTCCCAACACTTTTAAACCAGTTTTAGTTAAAAGCTTTAAAGAACCCCAAACCCTGGTAGTATTGTTAGCAGGAAAAGTAAAGAAAAATAATTAGCTGTTGAAATATTGCCACTAAAACGTAAACCAAGGCAGCTGAAAATGAACACAGACACCTCATTTGGAAAGAAAATTGTTCACCCTCAGATTTGATACCCTAAAATCTGAACTGATGCCAGTAGCTAGAATGGCTAAAAAGGCTAGCAGTGGGTCTGTCTGTAAAAATACCACAAAGTAGCCTAAAACAGAGAATACCTGGAAGCTGGGTAGGTCTAAGTTTTAAATGCCAAAGGCTATATCCAGTGTCTACACTCATTAAGACACATTCCTGACTTAACTACACCACAAAAATCTACTGAATCTCTTCTAGTTTTCTAACTTAGATTAGAACAGAAGTTCTAATTCAGCATTGTAGTTTTAAGTCATGGCATCAAAATCCCATCCTATGGTCACATGGAGGCTTGGTTTGCATTCTCTTACCAACTCTTTTATTGCCTATTTCTTCAAGGAAGACACTTTTTTTTTTCTGCAGATATTTAAGAAAGAATGTAGTATAGATCAGCTGATATTGTCACATTGAGCAATTTTGCTTCACACTTCAGAAATTTGTATTGCTCTTAAATTAGGTTTGTGTAAGTGATGAAAGGACACCTTTTAAAAAAGTAAAAATAACCCTTTGATTATACAATTTGCATGTGTGCATATATATACATATATACATATACATATATAGATACACACAGTATGACACTATAGAAAAAACACTTGGCAAACCCACATTTACACAGTATATTAAAACATGTATAAGAAAGGTTGTCCATGTAATATAACCTTAGCTAGCATCTTACTGGGAAAAAAACCAAAATCTACAATCTCATGATCCTGTCTATTGGGAGGCTCACGTTTTATGACAATATATGATGTCATAATTCATAAAGCAATGAATTTTTTTTCATCTGAGAAAAATCTCCATAAAATTGTTCAGCCAGCCAAGAGGGCTGTGCTTATTTCTCTTGAGGGTAAATGCTAAGTTTCCTCTATGCTAAAAAGTACATGATTATTTTATGTTAAAGCAATTTTTTTCTAAAGTTACATCATGAATTTGCTGAATATGGATGGCTGTAGTTTAGGGAAGGGAAAAAGCTTTTCAGATAGGGAAAGTAGGGGGAGAGCTCTCTCGTCCCCACTCTGGCATCATGTTGCGAGCAGAGAAGTAGTTTTTGCATCTTGACCATGCTAACAATTCTGTTTTGCTAGCATGACTGCCAAGTGTGGTGATGCCTGGGGACATCCCTGTGTGGATGCACAGACAGGTGGGAGGTTCAGGCTTGGTCCTGAGCCCCTGGATTTCCTGGATTCCAGCAAGGCAGGGTTTGACCCAAGCGTATTAATTACTTTGGTCTCCTCAGAGCAGTCTTTGTCCCTGCTGTTTGAAAAAGATTCTTTAAGAGGTGTGAGTCACGGGACATATTTATCGGCTGAATCACTTTGAAGGGCTTGGGCAGCATCTTACATCAGCAAGCAGGGTATCCAACGTTACTTTTTTTCCTCAATATGCTGAAATCTCTCCAATGACAAAAGATCAAAAATTACAAGCATAAAAGGACAAAGATCTCCTATAGAAAGCAGCTTGTAAGGTGGACTAAGCAGAACTGATTAACATGTCCCAGTATAATTTTGGATCTATAATGATTAAAAAAAAAGGGTATATACTTTGGAGTCTCCTAGAATAAACAAGTACCTATACCCATCAGGATAAAGAAAACATGTCAAGCAGAATCCTGCTCTCACTGAGAATAATGGCTTTATAAAAACAGTTTATCATGTTTTTCTCATATATTCAGAAGGTGCAGATTTAAAAAATGTGGTAATGCCGCAGATAAAACCAATCAATAGAAATTGCCTGCAAATTGTCTGTCAAGCCTACACCATGAGAGTTATTTCCTACAGCTTATACTACTTATTTGTCTGTACAAGTAAAAAGAAAAAAAACCCCAATGAAACAATATAAAATGTGGACAGAATTCTGCCACAGCACCATAGCAGTATATTTTATTGCACAGTGTTCAAAGTAGGTAGTGTAGTATCCAGCCCTGTCAACGCCCAGCATTTTGTTTTTGAGGCATCAGGTCTTATAGAGGTTTTGGTTTAGAAAATCAAGTAATAGTGTCAGAGCACTGTTTTGTTTGTCCATGTAATGTTAGATTTAACTAAACCTGAGCCTCTTATGTCAGCCATTTGGGTTTTTAAATAGCAAGGACTGCAGTTTGAGAAACTAAGCATATACATACATATACATAAACCCATCAATCTTGCTGCTGAGGTGAGAGGCAAGGACACATGCAATAGCTTTCATTTGACCTTTCTGTGTAGGCCAAAGGTAGCGTGGAAGAGCCTGTTTATCTCACAGGAGTTCCATGAAACTTAATCCTATCAGTGAGAAGGGTTACAGAAGTTACCCCAGATTTTGAAGTTATAGTGTTCGCTGTTGATTTAGTCCCATGGGGGCTCATACTGTTCTACAGAAATGCAAAGTTCCATATTTATTCAAACAAGAGGTGGTAAGGCACTTGCTTATGAACCTTCCTGTTGCTACTGGCTCTAATATGAGTTATTGCTGTGGTTATCATCGCTCTTGACTATGGCCTTATCAAAATCAGCACTAATTTCACTATTGCACTGGGTAGGGGTATGTATACATACACATACATGGGAACACCCATAATCTTCTTTTTCATATAGTAGCATCTCTGCCTATCTATTCACACAAAGTAGCTGAAGCTGAATTAAGAATTCCACCTGCAGGTAACTTGGATAAGCTGCCAAGACACTTAGTTCCAAATCTATGAAAATATTCATCTAACAATCTTGTGAAATTATTAAAAACAACAATAAGAAACATAAAGGCAAATGCCTAAGTAAAAATCATGTTGTTTGTATTATTGTATCTTCAGTAATTGTGACAGTATAAAAAAATCTTCTCACTCAAAACCAGAAAAAATATTTCACTGGATATTCTGCTATTTATTATGCAGAATGGGTTTGCCTTTCAGAGTGAATGGGTTTGCCAAAATGTGTTTGCCTTTCATAGTGAAAGTCATAAGGAAAGCAACTACTGAAAAATACCATGCTATTTGTAAAGCATATTATTAATTGAAAGAACTATAGCTTGACCTCTCTAATTACATTTTTCTCCAAACTCACAGAATATGGTGCTGAAGGGTATCAACATGACTTGAAAATTGGGTTAAAAGTTGTTATATAATAGCCTCCAGTACATTTTTAACAAGATGCTCTTGATGCTTCAGTAAAGCATCAACATGCCAGAAGTACTCTGGGCTGTCTCCTTCTAAGAAGCTTGAAACCTGGCCTAGGGGAAGGTGTCCCTGCCCACTGCAGGGGAGTTGGAACTTTAAGGTGATCTTTAAGGTCCTTCCAACCCACAGACTTCTAGCTGATTTCATGATTACTAACAGTAAAGGCTCTGAAAGAGATTTTATTCCCCAATTTTAAGATTAGTTTACCATAAACTGAAACATGACATTATCATTTCAAAACTGCACAAAAAGTGAGTTTTTAGATTTAAAAAATTCTATTTGTTATTTTCTATCCTTAGAGACCAGGTATAAATCCTCTCCAGTGTCTCTTTTGAAGAGACCTTCACATTAAAGGATTGAGGGGGGCCGAAAGAATGGCATAAAACTTCCTCTCCAAGTACTATTTCAACTTTTTCCACCTGTTTACCTTCTGCGCATGGAAAGATGCAAAGGAAGCAGCATGATCCTGCACAGCTCATGGGATCCACTGGAACCCCTTTATTTGTGGTTCCCATACCTCCAGATAGGAACTAGTTGAAGAAAATTCCAAAGGGCTGGTCTAGGCACTAGTTTAGCAGCCCTTTCCTACTCTATAATAAGACACCTTTCCAAAATCAGGTTTAGGATATTTAAAGCAAATAAATAAAACCCATTTTAATTTAAACATGTATTTTAAATCTTATTCTGAAGCTGGAAGACTAGTAGGATTAAATGCCTTATTTAAAATGGATCATTCAGCCTCGAATAGTTAGCATTTGTTAAAAATTATGACAAATACCATGTAAACTTTTTCTCTATGCCCAGCATGTAGTAATGATCCTTTCTTGTTGAGTGGGAGTTACAAGTGTTATAAGGGAGGAAGAACTTTGGGCAAATGCTACAAAGTCATTCACTGGACAACTTCATGGAATTAAGTGTTTTTCTTCTATAAAGAATAGTATAAAGAATTTTTCTCATCACTGAGGTAAGGAAAGCACTGAGATGTTTACAGAGGTAGCTAAATTTTCATTAGCAGTAAGAGATGTATAAAGGAGATTGACAGAAGAACAAGCTCAGTGGATGATGCTTGGATAAAGGGTTTAGCTTAGATAACCTTTCCTATCTTTATCATCACTGCTGCTGTAATACAGAGACTTATGACATGACCTATAATAAATTTTTAATGGCTGCCAAATCAATTATAGCAAGTATTATATACAGTAATTACATTTCCTATCAGTCTATAAAATAGGATACATTAGAACTAACTGCATGTAGTGGGGCAAGAGGAAAAGAAAGAAAGAAAACACATAATGTAATATGCCCTAACAATAAGATTAGAGACTGGCCTCATGACACATGAAAGCTGCAGGGCACTTAGAGCTATAATTCTCAGATTTTTTGTATTTTATCTCATTTTGTTCAATTTTTTGCCACTTCTTTACAAAAAAAAAAAAAAAATTATTCAATTCTCTGTTATGTATCACACAAGTGTATAGTATTCTCTACTACCTACAGAAATTCATGCGAGGGAAAATATTCTAAATTAAGTCCACAGCTAAGTCGCTTGCTTAATTTCATTCTAAGTGCTTAATATAAGTTTCTAAGATAATTTAGACTTGATGGATCTCTCACAGCAAATTTTTTGTGATACCTTGACAGCTTAAATGAAAAGATTTAATAAATAATAAAGCTTTGATTCTGTGAAAACAGAACTGAGTAGCCTCCAGGAATATAATGTGGAACAGCTGCTGCTGATTCTATCTTGCTGGTGACCACTGTATTCTTACAACCAACTGCACCAAATGATAGCTGAAAATATGTATTTGAATTTTAAAATACAATTATTTGTGTAAGGTTTCACGTAAAGATATTGTCTAAATCAATTAGCCACAGGGAAGGCTGATGCCGCAGAAAACCACTCTGTTAACAGGTGCAATACATGAAAATGTTGGACCTTTCACATTGTTAACCTCTTCACACTCTGCCATTACAGTAAACTCTCTGCTTTACTAGATCTCTTCTAGTGACACCTGAAGTACTTGCCATTTCTCAGGTTCTTTCTCTGCTTTGGACACATAAACAATCTGTTCAATTAAAAATGTACTGGTTTAAACTCAAAATTTTTACTTAGTGCTACTGAATAGATACTTAACCTCCTGTCTTTAGGAACCTATCACACTGCCATTGTAACTATTATCAAGAAGGTTACAGTTCCAGAGATACATTTATATTGTTTGAAAAGAAGTTTCATTACTTCATTTAACAATAACAAAAACTATGGTAAATCTATCCTTGAGTGACAGGAGGATCTGGGAGAAGATTTATACTCTTCATTGAAACTTCATTCAAGAAAGAAGAAACTTCATAAACTCTTCACAGAAATTTCATGTCTGTGGGGATAAACAGGTTTGCTCTATGTAAAATCTTAGAAAAATACATTTATAATAAATAAGAAACCAGATTTCAATAATACTAAGCAGACATTAAAGGTCTTTTGCCTTTTTTAAGAAGATTTTTTATGTATGATTGAAATTTATACAACACTCCAGAAAAGCCATGTGTTAGATTGAAAAATAAAATCAGAAGCATTTTCTGTCATATAAGTATACATGAAAAAACGAGAACGTTAATGTCTTAGAAAGTGTATGTCCAGCTTTGTACCATTACTCATTTAACAAAGCAGAAAATAAGATACTGTACTGTAAACAAAAAGCTACAGTAAAAGGACATTTTGAAATTTACACAAGTTTGAGTTCATAAACATTTTGGTTGCTTCATAACAGTTTTCATAAAAAAGGAATAAAAAACCCTTGGACAGCTTTCATCACTCTTGACTACTTTTCACTTAAGTGCACACAGACATACGTTATATAGCAATATACTGATGTACTGTTAACATGGATATTAAACTATTATTACTGCTTTTTTAACTGAGATGTGTATTATCCAATCAATATTATCTGAATTGAAATACTCATACATTATGTATTCCCATCATGTTGTTAAGTATAAAAACATGAAAATATAACTTTACATTATTTCAGTTATATACATCAGTTCAGGCTTGACAAAGATTTTTTTTTTTATGCTATGATTTTTAGAGGAATAAGCCCAGAGGTACAATAAATAGCTTTCCACTGTATACAGTAATGCATTTCTACTTTTTAAAAAAAATTATATTACCATATGAATATTATTTCAGTTTGGTCATTCTAGCATTGAACATTAAAAATCCGAATGCATTCCCCAACATTCCTGATGAGGAGTAATGCACAGAACACCTATGAATTACAGATCTGTCAAGAAATGATTTAGTTCATTTAGGGGGAAGTATTGGTAAGACAGACATTGAAAACACTGTATACACCTCTTTTGCTGACCACACTGAGAGTATACACTGTGTTCACATGCTTGCAGAAACAGGCTCTGAGTTTGTACCACAAGAAGGGATTTCAAGTTTCTGATAAATGCTCTGCCTTCTCCAATGCTCAGCAAACGTTATACTTGAGTCTAAGAAATGGATTCAAACTAAAACTGCAAGTCATATTTAAAATTTTATTTAATTCCAAAATAAAAGAGATTTATCAATACTGCATGAGGCAATGTATCCACAATGCAGAAAAATGTAAGCTTTTCAACCAAATGTACAGAATTGTATCGACAGGGAAAGCTAGAGAAACATGATGTTACTTTGATTTGCATTAGCATTTAAATTAATATTATTGCACCCCTCCTAGGATTCCTTTTTGCTTTTTAAGTAGTTATTGTTTTTAAATACACACAATTAAAAAGAATGGTAACTTCAGCTAGCAAAGAATATCCATAATGATTAAGATTCAGGAAAGTTTTCATCAATACAGACTTGCATCTAATTCAAGTTATCAATCTTAATTCAAAAAGACATTGCCAAGGTTTTGGGTTTTTCTTTTCATAGAAGTTTCACTAGCTACTGCTTAGAATTACCTTTTAACCATTTAAAAACTACTTCCTTAAAAAAGGAACAACAATTTGACAACTCTCTTTTTTTCCATTCTTTAAAAAAAATACTTAACACAGTTTTACTGCTTGCTATTTATCAGCTTTCATCAATACTCTTCTCTCTCTGTACATGTATTTATTAAATCAATTGTACAAAAGTAGAGATAGGTATCAACCAAATCTTTGGATCATTAAGTCTCTGCATGTCAGAGTTAAGAGGAGCTCTACAACAGCACCCATCTGATTCCTCATGTGCCAGTATCAAGTACCGCTCCAACCCAGAACAACCTTGATCTTCAGAGTTCAACAAGCGTATCTGAACATCACAGCTTGGGCTCATCTGCAGAAAAAACTATTGAACAGATTTGAGTGAGCTGGAAGTGGTGACACTGCCAAAAACTGAAACATTGACCCAACCTTGACAGTGTCCTTTTAGATTTCTGACTCTTTATAACTCAACTGTAGCTAGTAAAATTAATGGAACACTTGCAAATAAAACCATAGAAAAAAGTTTATTTCAAATGTCAAGCATTGCCAAGTAAATTTTATATTAACACCAAATGTTAAAGAATAGGATATACAGCAAAGTTTTAATAACAATATTAAATTACAAGATTTGAACCTTTTAATCATTATTTCTTCTCTTCTCAACATCACATATTTGGCTTTGAAAAATAAGGAACTGATGCCTTAAGCCTTATTTTCATATTCCACTTCCCCGCAGTCTAGATTTTTTCTTTTTTTCTCTTTTTTTTTTTTTTTCTTTTGTCATATCCAACCATTATGGAAGCAAATTTATTTAAAAGCCAGTTTTTGTTTGTGAAAATACCTAAAAATATTTTTTTCATTTTATACCTTTTTTTTTTTCTTATAAAACATGTCACATCTTGATGCAATTGATGTCAAGTGTGCTTAAGTCAATATGAACCAAGGGACTAACAACAGTGGCTGCAGAAACTGGTGTGTTGCCTGTACAACGACTTCAGTTAGATTACAGTACTTCCATGTTAGCTGTGCATGTCAGTCAAGCTTCATCTTGAACTTGTGTAGAAAATGGTGTTGTGTTTTGAACCAAGCATTCATTACAATCCAAGATGAACTCCACAAATACAAGAATTCTTGGCTGAAAGAAAAGTCTTCAAGATACTGGATGCCTCTCACCACTTTGACAATAAACGCACAAGGAAACCATTGTGTAAGGCACTCAAAAGGTTCTTATCAATCACGAGAGATCAGTCACACTGACATTCATTCCCATGCCAGGACTCACGTAAGGTACTGCATGCACTGCTTTTGGAAATTCTGGAGTCATAACACGTCCATTTTCTCCAGTACTTCCTGAAATTGACAGCCTTGCCTTGCTCCTCATGGCATCATTCAAGGTCATCTTAGGAAAGAGAAAGAAAAATAAAATGATACATTACAGAAATTCAGTGTTTGAGACACAGGGCCTGATTCTCTTCTTGCTTACGTTTGGCTGGCACCAGTGTAACTTCATTGGCTTCAATGAGGTTACTCTTGACTTACTCTAGAGTAAGTGAGAGGAGAATCAGATCTTTTTGCAGTTTCTTTAAACAGCCTTTAGCAAATGAAAACAGACATTTAAGCAAAAGCTGCGCTACAATTGTCAAGCACATCTACGCCAGGACAACCCACATTCACCGAAGGACTTGCAGTCAGTAACAGGTCATTCAGTTAGTTACTGACCAGCAACATAAAGAACAGCAATACATACACTATGGTCC
>VXBQ01015230.1:558603-620324 GCA_013400175.1 Phainopepla nitens
CATTATTTTCAGAATTCATATTTATTTGAAAGGCAGAGCTGTAAATGCAAAATATGCCCGTGTTGAGGCCATCTAGCATTCTGTGTACACACAGGATGCCCCATGTGCAAGTTGGGATTCCACACCTGCTATCATGCACTACAAATAACAGAACCACTCTAGACTGCTGTAATGACTACAAGAATGCAAGAGCATGGAAATTACCTGCATTGCTCTTAATTACTGTGGCTGATTGCTACTGCAAGGTGACACTCAGTGTATACATGAAATGTTACAATTGTAATTGTAATTTTGGTATTGCAGTCAACACCAACATGACAGTACAAGACCCTAACACTCACAATGAACATTTTTTGTCCCGTTATTTAAGACTTCTACAATGCAATGATACAAAAATTGTTCCAGGAACTGACACATTTTTTTAAAATATCATGTCACCACTGGGCATTTTGACTACGAAAATAATATCAACAACAATATTAAATTAATTATATAAACTTAAAAAATTATAAGTATATAATTAATATAGATTAATAAATAATAATTATTCCACATATAGTTACACTATATTGGGATAAATTTAATATTATATCTAAATTTTATTTTATGATTATTATTACAGAGTACTCATCCAATTCAAATGTAGAATACTACCTTCATTAAAAAACTAATTAGGAAATTAATTTATGCAAAGCTTTATCAACTTTATTTTGTGGGTCATCAGATAACTTTTCTATTTTGACATTCAAAGACCTATTATTCTTAAAACTGGGGTGCTGTAATTAGTATGCCTTTGACAGAAATAGCTCCTCAAACTACTCACATTCTACTAGATGATGATCTTGTACTGTGGGAGCAGATCTCAAATTCTCAAACATGATTTGTGAAACCATCTTGTTGACCTTCCAGACTGATCAAAAGGATGGCAAGTGGTAATATCACCAGTAGCTAAAAAGTGTAATAAAACCCAAACTTGCTAATTTAGTCAGTAAATCAAATATTAATAGACCAAAAATCATAGGTTTTTTTTTTTTTTTTCCATTTAATTAGCTGAAGCTTAAGTACCTTAAAACACCATTGTTTATCTTGGGTAAACTGTTAAGGTGAGTAAATTCAAATAAATGTAAGTTCTAAATTTTGTAATATATGGATATATTTATTCAGTAATGGTAAAAAATAGTTACATCTTCTTAAGATGCAGTTTTATGGCTTTTCAGTTTCCATTATTTAACTGAGCTACCAAAAATATTTTTAATATATTTGGTCTTACTAATAAAAAATCCCAAACATTTTACTTCATGAATTAATTCCTCAAGTGTACACAACATAATTTTCTCCAGAAATATGCAGGATAATGACCTTATATAATCATCATATTCTCCATGTGGTTTAAGGAGTTAAGTGACCAAGGTTGTTCTTACAGAAGTATACTCCCAAATAATTTAACTTCCATTAAAATAACTGCTGGAATGACTCCTCCTTTGAGACTTACTAATTTTAGTTTCCTCAGAATTGAAATTCCTCCCCACCATTCAGTATATTCACAAAATCAAAGCAGATAATTTCAATGCCACTTCTTTAAAAACTCAGATAAATGTCACAAAAAACTAATTTCCACAATTCTGATAAAGATTCTGATTGCTTCTATACTGGAGGAGAGGGAATAAGCTAAATCCCAAAACATGCAAATACTTTCTCAATCAGTCATAGATCTGTAGAAAACTGCAAATTATGTTCTTGGAGTCTAGAACCATAAACATGCTGCTTGCACTGAGGAATGAGAAAGCACTCAAACTACTTCTCTTTCAGTGTAAATACTGCACAGCATGCTCAGCTTCAGTGTCATTTTAAAGTGAAAACATTACAAGATAGAAATGACTCGGATTAGTAGGAAAGGAAATTGGTATGTCAAAACAAAGACAATGGAAAATTATTTATTTATTTATTATATATCTAAGAAGTGAAAAATTCTGATCACTAGAATGATAGAAATGAAACTTTCTAGTTCAAAAGCACGATCCAGCAATTTGGGACCAATAAAAAAATCTGCAATAAAATTGGAGATCATCAGTTGATAAAAACAAAAGAAACACAGATCCGTCACCATGATCAAAATAGTCACCAGAAAACAGTGTGATAGAATTGGGAGAAAACTATTTCCAGAAGGATGAAGAAATACTAAAGCCTTTGTACAAAGCAAACTAAGATCTTGGATGGAAAACAAAGTCCACTTCTGCTCCTTCAGGATCAATGCATCAGGAAAATAAACACTGAGAAGAAAAAACACTACATAAAAAATTATTAATGTACTGTAACAACTGAGAATAAACTAATTTTAAATAAATATAGGCTGGAAAATAAAAGATGTTTCTAACCATAGCAAGTGTAATGTGGAAAGAGAAAAAAAAAAAAAAAACTGAAAAATTACAAAAAGAAATGCATTGAGAAAAAAAAGGAAGTACTGATTACTGCATTTTTTTCTTTTAAAATAACTTTCAAAATAGCCTAAATCAATTCTTCTATGTTCTCCAGATTGCAAGGACCTCAAAAACAAGAGGCAAGCAAAAATTAATCACTTGAACCCTGTCTATCAAAGAAAAGTACAAGCATATCTTCAGTAGTATGCTGCTGGGTGCAAAGGCAGTCCTGGCACTATCTCAGTGCTCAGATCTGACTTTCCAGATAAGGACCATTTTCTTCTGTCAAACCAAAGGGCCAAACTCACACTCTCCAGCCATATCTGCTTTGCAGATCCAAGAAGTACCAGTCTGACACCCTCTCTGCCTCCTCAGGTATCAACCGGAGCCCATGGTAAATGTTAAAGGATATTTCATGGCTGAGTCTACTCCTTCAGCTCTCAGAGGCTTCTGTGGAGCTAGTCCTAGTCAAAATGAAATTCTGGAAATGTATGTTCTGTAATCCTTCTACATCTCAAACTTCAAAAACTGAGGCTGAGGTATGATTCATAGTTTTTTACTTCATTTTAATTTAAAGAAAAAAAAAATCGTGTTTCTTCTCACTAAAGATTTCCTGCGGTTTTGTTTTTTTATTCTTTTAGAAATTTCAGTACCTTGGTGTGCATGAGGACAGATTGAGGTTCGTAGACTGCTGTATGGTTGGGTTTTTTTTGCATCCCCTCTTGTAATGCAATTGTTAACATAAATACTTTTACAAATAAAAAAAATATTTCAAATACTTATAAAAGTAGACACTGAACTTTGTTGAAGATACCCAAAAAAGACATTGCTATTTTCCTTCAGGCCAAATTTTCTTTGTCTCCCAACAGACCACACTTTTGCAGGAGAAATGACTCAAGAGGTCTTGTCAGCTTTTATGTTTCTTTCTGGCTATCCACTGTGTGAGAGGATTTCTCTACAAGATTATATGAATTGTCATTCTTCCAGCATGTTTTCCAATGCCCACCTTTTCATTCTGTAACTCTTGCTACTTCAGCAAGAATAAGCAACTCTTGAACAGTATTCTCAGTGAAAGGTAAAGGATACTTCCTTGTTACAGAGCAGTTCTGTTTGCTTTTACTTTGGCAGAGGATCTATTCTTAAAGGCCACCAAAACAGTTACAATGAAACAGACCAGTCTGTCCATGTCACGCTGTTGACTCAAAAATAGGTACATATGAAGATATTTTAAATAAAAACTAATGCAGAGAGACAGTAAATTAATCCAGTTACTGCTCTGTACATCATTTTCTTTTTGAGACGCCTTCTTACCTTACTTATAGGACTAGTTACAATTCATCTTCTGGAACGGAAAAAGGTAGGACGATTGATTTCATTCGCCTATCCAATTTGTACATATCTTTAATTAACAGAGCTAAGCATACAGCAAAAATATGACTGAACTGTAAAAATAATTAACTTTTGTCTAGTAGTACCATTTTGATATTAATTTTCATTATGCCTTCAAGCAGGTGAAAAGTATGGAAATGTTCCAGTGAATGCTAGCATACTTACTTTGACTCTTCCTTCCAGTGTCACAGCCCATAAAAGTAAGTGAGGAAACTTCAGGAGTTAACACATATAGATAATGCTTTCAAACTAGCTTTTACAGTGGCAGGTGAGAAGTAGACTCTCTTCTTGGGTTAGTGACTTTTCTCCCCTCCAAGGTTCAGCTATGTGCCCTGGCTAATGCACGTAGCAGCTGCGAAATCACCGAAGGCAAGGACAGTGCGACTGTGGACAGTCTGGAGTGACCACATTTCACTGCTCACCATTTACCTCTCCATCAAGTAGTACCTGTGACCCAGCAGTTAGAGAGATGATCATGCACCTCCATAAGACTGACTGAAACGACTCCTGAATCTTCCCAGTGGTGCCTGCAGACTTACTTGCATTCTCACCACTACAATCCACTACTGATCTGAGAAAAATGATGCATTTTGGGGAAACCATGGCCACACACACCTCCTTGTTCTGCCTATAACCCAAAAGAAAATGCAAAAGCAATGCAATATATACCTTTGTTTAGGCTTTCAGTTGCACTAAGAACTCTACACGGACCATCTGTAAGGTGGAAGCATTAGCAAATATCAGAAGTGGTAAATATCCCAACTCAGCGGAACAGAGCTCTTTAGACTCAGATTGCACTTGTGATTTTGCTAGTACCGACTCTGAGATCTCCTGAGGAAAACTACTACACATTCTGGTATTTACAGAGACATGACAGATGTGCCATTGAAGAAAAAAGATTCTGTCTCTGTAGACTTATAGGTATGAAATTATCTATAAGCTTATTACTAACAAGTAATAGTATCTTGCTGATGTTTGAATCAATAATTTTTTGTCACTTTTTTCATTTTAAAAATATTTTAAAACCCATTATTTCTGTACTGGTATTTCCTATATGGTATGTATCAAGCTTCTGCTTCTCATTTTGAAGAAGTACTAGAAACACCAGAGCACAATGCTTTTTAATTTCTTTTCCTCAGTTATGTTTCTTGATGCAGTGTCAACTGATGTTCTACACACTGCTGGCAAGAATATCTCTGGCTGAGTCCATGCTACCTTTAAAGCTAGGGAGCCTACATAAATTGGGGTAAAGTACAAAGGCAACACAGCCTTTTGTCATGAATGCCAAGGATGTTATCCCACAAGATAGATATGGACTAGCTTGTATGCCTACTGTCTGTAGGATATGTGATGAGTAGTCAAAGGAGCTAGAAAAAGGCTTGATCCCACCTCTTTCAATTAACATTTCACACACTCATATTCAGCTATTCAGAACAGGATTTTTCAGCCAACTTTGATGATCTAGGCAATTGCTGAGAATTCCTTTTTGAAAAATACTGCAAAACATGTCTTTCTCAATTGTGTAATGTATTATCACAAAACATGTTTTAGTAGCAAAAATAATTCAGTGTACCCTTTGCATCCCCAGTACTCAACTACCCTTTATTTTGTGCTGCCCCAGGAATCAGGACTCTGCTAGTAAAGATTCAGTATACATTCCATCATTAGAAAACAAACTGGTAAACTACTTCCTGAAAACAGACTTACTGAAAAACCCAAACCCCTTATGTTTTTTTTTTTTTTTAATTCCTGAGAGTGACAGAGAAGAAGCCATACCATTTTAACTTGCTGCTAAAAATACACTCAAGTAGTTTTCAGCTATTCAAAGAATTTGAGTGCTAATTTCAGGTCATACAAAAATCACACATCCAGTCCAATCCAGTCAGAATACAGATATACTCTAGATGAAATTTTAATCTCCTTAGTACTAGAGATTCCTTCCACATTGTCTTCAGCAGAGAGTATCATTCTTGGAACTTGAATTTCAGGCCTCTTAAGAAGAATTCTGACATTTGTTACTTCTTGAAAAGTAATTGGACAAGTTTAAGGGATTTTTAGCAAATAGTAGATGGAGGCATCAGACTAAGAAGTTGTTTTTGCACATAATGTACCAAGTTGTGATAGTAATTGCTGAGTAGAAATTTCCAGAGATCATTAGAGTTTTGTTTGTGCAGAGCTAAAGATGAAGAATATACCCTCACAAAGCCTCAATTTAATTTTTACAATAGTGAGCTTTTAATGCTCAAGCAATTGCCAGGAACACTATTTGTGTAAAAGTGGAAATATGTACATATGTGCTAGGAGTACAATTAGACACTAATGCATGCACATATGAATATTTTTTGTTTAGAAAAGAAACACTTAAAAATCTCTAAAGATAAACTATTCAGAAGAAGTGACCTACTGTTAATTCACGTCCAATCCCAAGTACAGCCATGTTCTAAAAAGTTTAGGCTCACAAAACCAGAAACATGCCTGTATGCTTCTAAATGCTTCTAAACACTCTTAGCACAAACCCAATCTCATTTTTACCAGCCTATGCACCTGATGGTAGTTTTGGTTTAGCCAACAGGAATTCAATTAGCAGCAGGTATTATTAGTGAACCTATCTTCAAAATCAAAAAATTTCTACAGTTGAGACAAGTAGGATTCCTATTTAATCCATTACCAGTTAAGTATGCATTACAGGATCCAATGAAAACCATATTCTAGCAGTTACTGCTCTAATTATACAATATAAAAAAAAAATCTATGAGAACCTGTTTCATTGCATTTTCATGTCAGTGTATGCTTGAAATGTAGATGAATTATTTATAAATATTTTAAAATATATTTTGCTAAAAGCAACATCATGCAATAAAAACATGAAAACAGAAGTTTCTCTCTATTTTAGCACTTCAGATGCACTTTCTTCATGCAGTGAGAGACACAGAGCACGCAGACAAGGCGAGGCCATTCTGGTTTTTTTTGTCAGCAGCCTTCGTCTCTCACTCATTTGCTGGATGCATTTCACCAGGCTAGCTGATGTCTCAAGGGCAGCCTGAGACTCACACACTGAATGTTTCATGTATTTTTAAAACTGTAATAACCAGAGGTAGAGGGTGAGGACTGACAGGCTTCCAAGGCATTAATGTAATGCAAACACAAGTAAGAATTGTTTTCAAAAGCAAGAATGTAGAATACTTATTAAGACATAAATGTACACCTTTCTTCACTGTATGGGCACCTAAAATATAGCAGAGTTATTAAACAGATAAATGACATCCACTTCCTTCTTCACACATACCTTGTTTTTCACTGTATAGTGGAATATTTTTTCACGTAATTTTTCTTTGTATATTTATATAAAGACCCTTATATTTGTATATAAATAATAAAATGTAACAATTACAAATAAACAGGAACACTTATATTTGTGAGTTGAGCTGTGTAAATCACACTTTCGTAGCAATCTTTTAATAAAGCCAAGGGAAAACACATTTACATGAGTGAAGACCTACTTAAAACAATCTTAAAAAAAAAAATCTAAAAAGTAGAGATTCTTACCCTAAAAAACTCTTTAGTGGAGCCAGAATCTAATGTCCCATAAGCAATTTCTGTTTGCTTGGAAAGATCCTCTGCACTTTCAATGGGAGACACCATCCTCTCAACCGTCAGGAAGGCAGCTAAGTTAGCCGTGTAGGAGGAGATTATGATGAGGGTAAAGAACCACCACACACCTCCAACAATGCGCCCCGACAGGGATCTAGTAACAAGTATGAAATGGATTTGTAAAGTGAAATGGAAGTCCTAAAAAGGAACACGTTAGCAGTTTTATGCAAATGGTGCATTACGATATAGGGAAGCGTTTCAGGCTGTCTCAGAGCCCAGCTCTGCATAGGCATGGGATGGGAAATCAAGGCATTCTCCACTGATGTCCTGGGACTCTGCTCAAATCAGGACTCCAGAGTTTGCTTTTGGAAGAACTTAGTGATCCAGTTCTTCAAAGTTTTGACAACCCTTGAAGGAAATTGCTCCCATCATAATGTGCTATATTTAACACAAACTTTTTGTTCCTTCTGAAGTGATTTTGTGGGACATTATGATGAGGATCAAACAAAATCAGCAAAACAGCACTTTCAGATAAACCAGTAAGCACTTTAAAATCAAGGGCCTTGATTGTTTTCCTAAGACATTCAGACAAAGACTGATTTCCACAAAACAATAGCTTATGCTGCTGTGCACAATCTGTACTGAGAAACAAATAGCATTATTTGTAAGAAAAGCTTGCCCAGGGAATAGGCTAAAAAGTGCACACAACTCTTGAAAGATACAAGCATTTAACAAACTGAGGACTGGACATGAAACAATCAGTGATAATACAGAAAAATGGTGAAGAAAGTATATTTTTAAAAATAATAATAATAATCTGATGTGTATAACTGCAGCTGGTGGGCTCTTATGGATCTGTGTTTTGCTTCCCCTGCTCAAGAAGAAAGAAGAAAAGAGAGCTCAAGAAAACATACAGAACAGCATAAAGCACACAACTCAACTCAGTAATTTTCAATAATAGAAAACTAATATAAGAGAAATATTGATATTACATTATTGTAAACTAGTTTGTTTTTTTTTTCATGATCCTTTAAAGTTTGAAATTAATTACCACCTTTTTTTCCAAACAAGACATTATAGGAAGTAGTACATAATCTCTGGAGATGTGCTTAATTATTTGGCAGAAATGTGCAGGTAGTTAAAAGTCTAGTGCTAGGGCCCTGTAGCAGCTTAGGGATGTCTTGGTGTGTCTCCTCTATTTATAAATTAGACAAATTAGGAATCACTCACCCAGACTACTGTACTGTGAATGAGAACACAAACTAATTCTGACATAGAATATACAAAGATACAACTATATATATAGATATATGTACATTTAAGGATTATAGTTATGCAAAGTGGACTTACCAAGCTAGGAAAAAAATTTAATAGAACCAATTCTAGACAAATACTTTTTTTTCTAATTGCTATTGCATAAAACCTCTGTCATAATTCTGATATTAAAAGATTTATTCCATGTCACAACAGACTCACTAATTCACTCTACTGCATGAAAATCAAGTGGGATAAGGCCCAAAATATGTTATTCGAAGGACCATAGGAAAAAAATATTTCAAGCTCATTCTAAAGTGACATGTATTCTGCAAAAAAGCTTTCTGTCACCTTTGAAAAAACATACTTATTCTGAAATGGAGGAAATTGGAATATAAAATCATTCTACAAGTAAAATATTGAGTTATAAGATATACTGAATATATTATATTACGTATTTTCAAGGTAAAATCTGTCAATGTGTATTTAATAACTTCCAACTTTATGGCACTTTATATTGTATTGATGACATCTCTACAAATGACAATAATTTTCAAATGTCCATCTGAAGAGCAAAGTTGTCACTGCCTTTGTGAAAAAAGAATAAGCTCAATACCAATCCAGAAATTATGCTCACACATGGCCTTTTACAAGTAAAATTATTTGGGGTGTCATTTGTATTCAAACTTTCCCCAGGTAGTCTGTAACAGTTAAATGAGCAGTTTCCTTTTTTTATGCACATTTTGAAAAGTTTCTAAAATGTGCTGGCATGAACCCATACTCTAGAAGCACCTAATTTAATAGACCTCTAAGTACTAAAATAAAAATTTCTGTGCATAATTACATAAGTTTTTGCACCACATTTTGTACTTAGAAAGGTATTATCTGGCAGAACGGAGAGCACACTCACATCTCAGAAAAAGAAGAGGGAAACTTGGCTCTAGGTTATGATTATCACATAATATATTATTCTACTCTGTTGTTCTTCTACTACTCTTGAGGCAACATAGGGACTGCTACTACAGACCATTTCCAGGTGGTCCAGTCTTACTCAGCACCACCTTCTATTCCAGAGTCAGGGAGCCCTGGTAACTCTTCTACTCTAAAAGTCTTGGAGCAGTTGTCATTTTTATTAGAGAAATGATTGCAGTACTGCAAAAATTAACTTCAGAAAGGTTATTTTGTTGATGCCCGAATATAGTTCTTTTTATATTTAATCTGATTCATCTGCAGGCAGTTCAAATTCCAAAGTGAAATATTTTGGTGCAAAACCAGAAACAGCAAGTGGTTTTTAGCCCTTTTCTATTTTTATAATAAACAGAAAGTATACAAACTAACTGCTTTCCTCAAAATTATGGTTTCAATGAAATGAAGTTAAATGTTACACTGAAACTAAATATTGAATATCCAAAATTGAGTTTCATGCACCTTTTATGATGACCATTTGCAATCAGTATTCTTGCACTACCTATCAAACTATATAAAACAACAATTGTGCTTTCATGGATTGTAAAATAATAATGATAACAAGAAAAAGATCATAATTCTACTACAGCCTTGATTCAATAAAAAAAATTTTGTACTAATAGGTGACTTAGCAGACAACTCCAACTGTGAAGTGTGTAATCAATACAAAAACCCCACAGGAGTGAAATTAACACAACTTCTCATGATCTGCAACAATTTGTCCTCTTTACTGTCTTGTCTCTTATTATATACAATTCTTACTGGGTTAAATGCATTGTATCTTTCACCATAAAGGCTGGCATCTCCCACTGTGACACAGCAGCCTTTACAGAGAGTTGCTTAAGTTCTCACACAATAAATGCTGCTACTTCTGTGGTAAAACACCTTGAAAACCTGCTGTTACCTTTTGGGATGCACGACTTAATATCTACGCAATGCTTCCTTGGTTTGATTTATTTCGACCACCAACCACTAGACTCACTAGAAATTGATCTGTTCCCTGTCTTACTGCGGGATGTTTACAAGAAATGCAATTATACTAAGCAGTTTTAACTAAGTCCTCCGGTTTGATTTCCTTAAACTCGACTGCCCTATTTAAATTGTTACTGTATTTCCTTCAAGCAGCAAGCAGCTATTTACCTACCTACTTACCACTTCACTGAATCAAGGCTAGAACCACTTGTGCACAAGCAAAATAGAATATTTAATGAACTGCAAAGGAATTAACTTAAGTGCTTTACAGTTGCCCTTAATAACGTAGAAGAGAATCCATGAGGAATTAAGCCTTTATAAACTGGACCTTCAGATCCATTTTCATAATTTCCTTTGTGACTGTTCTAGAACTAGGCCATGGAAAAACAGCAGTGTTTTGCAACTATCCACATGAAATTAGAGCCATTACAGGACTTTTATTTCAGTTCAAGGCTCTCTTGGGGAATAAGAGTGTGTTAATAACCATGTTATGATATGTAGTTAGTTTTAGAGGGAAAGTGCTGCCTCTGTAGTTCGTGACTAGTATGTTATCCTTTTTTCCCATTACAGTTGTGGTGAACCATATGCACTGTCAACTGTAAAATGGGAATATGCAGCAAAAACACGGTACCCCTCCAAGAAGGCATGGAATGATGTGAACCTTATGCATTTTACAGTCTCTGCATGGTGTATATAACTTCACTTGGCAAATTTATGATCGACATTAAGACAAATTCGATCATCTACATCCTGACCCTATGTCACAGACAAGTGCTTTCACTTCAAGGACTTCTGTGACTTTAGGGAGGGAAAAATCATTGCAATTAATTTCTCTCCAAGAATGAAAATATATGCACCACGAACCTCTTCTGGCTGAGATGGCTGAGACCAAAAATGCACAAAGTTGAAATGAGTGAGTAACCAACCTTGGCGAAATATCGCATCCTTGCTGCATAAAGGCACCCAGGGAAAACCAGAGACTATTAAATATCCCAAATTCATTAGTTGATTCATTAGTTTGCGTTTCTCTTCCATCTTCAAATTCCTCAGTGTGCCACTCGTATGGGCTAAATCTGCTGACCAGGAATAAAACTACACTGACCCCAATGTAGGCAAAAACAATGCACATCCAGATTTCATATGCTAACGGATCAAGAAATGAAAACACTCCTGGCTTGGACTTCTGAGGCTTCTTGATCATTATTGATATCCCCAGGCTCATAAAGGGCTTTGAGAAGTCAATCACCTCTTCTCTCACCAATGTTATAGTTAATGGAGCGATTGCAATGTCGGCTTTCTGTGAAGGAAGAAAAGAAGCAAATAACAGCTAATGCAATGAACAGTGCAAAAAATGGTTTAGTTTCTATGGCATTTCACAAATAAAAAATAGGACAGCAGAGACACCAGCAACATTTGTTTCACTGAGAACATCCTGTGGAGAATTTCAGAAATTTTTAGTTGAACTGCTACTGAAATACATATAGCCATATGGTTGGTGTATTCCAAGCTTGTGTTTTTATAGATGCCCTTTTAACAGCATATGGAATTTAAAAGCAAAGTACTTTGCTTTTCACCTGGTCAGAAGGATGAAATATACATTCACTATATAAGTTCCCCCAACTTCTTTTACATCTGAAATGTAATTTAATGTTTTACTTTCAAAATTTTTCATGCCATTAGGAATTATTAATTCCTATAAAATTAATTAGGTAATGTTCCTACACTCTATTGAGAAAACAAAACCAAATCCCACTCCTTCCATTAGTCATCGTTAATAGCTTTATTATTGAAAATTTTCTTACCCCATAAACAAGTTCTCCAACCATCCCATTCCAGATTTTCGTGTCTGCATCCCTTGCCCCATACTTGCCATCCCCAACAATTGTGAGCTTATATTTGAATCCACAGTGCTTAGCAATTTCTGTAGCTAAGTCCACACAATAGCCCTCATATCGATCATTTCCTTCAAGCATTTCGTGATTTTTCTTCATCATGACATATGGGGACTCCTGCACAGAAAGAACTTGCCTTAGCTGCTTGATAGAGACAGGTGCATCAGTTGTACACTTCACAGATTTATATGTTCCCTTTTAGAGGTGAATAAAGAGAGTGGATACCATCTGAGGCATACACATGCTATGTATACATTAGTTGTTAATTATTAATGGGACATGTCTTTAACACATTTAAAAGCTGCATACTCCAGAGTCATACACAAATGACAATACTTACAGGCATAGTGATTCCCAGAAGTATGTTAATAATGACCATGAATGTTAACAGGAGTTACGCATTCAGAGAAGAAAGAGTAAATTCCAAATCAGTTTCTTTCTCTCATACAGTTTGGATGGAAGAAGGCAAAGGTATTTAGCTGTTTTTGTTGCTGTCTTATAGAACAAAATTATTTTCTATTTCACAACCACATCTCTCTCTGAGAAAACACTTGAGGCTCTCAAGGCTATATTTTTATTAAATTGCTATACAAATAATAAGTAAGATATCTATAACTATGCACTAAAGTTCTATGATCAGCAAAATTGGTGATGAGTCATAAGTCGTATTAATGTATTTCCTCTTTGCTCAGTTGCTACAGAACTGTTCTGGCATCCAGAGAAATTCCTATGCTAACCTACGGCTCATCCAAATTGATAAACAAGCTGTGTAATTTACAGAAAAATGCTCTTCTATAATAATATACAATTTAATTTTCTAAACAACTGGAAGAAAATATTTAACATTTAATTTTACACTTTACCAATCCATAGCAGTTACAATCCTGAAGCATAAGAACCAGTCCCTTGGCTGTTTGTCAAAATCTATTCTCTAAAATGAACACTATGGTTCTGCCTTTTAGAAAGTTCCTCTTCTTTGAAAGCAGGTATTTAATTTCCATTTTCAGTTTTAAAAACAAAAACTTTCTAGGATATTCAATCAAAGAGTGTTCATCCCCTATAAATCAAAACTGCATGCTGAATCCCATATATTTCCCTAATTTCTAGATTTTATTATGTATCACAATAAGTAAAAGCTCACAACCTCAAATAATAAAAAGACAATATATTTAAACTAACATAATGTCGAGAAACAAATCATTGTAGGACAGTCTTCTGACAAAATAGGAGGTTAATTACCAAAATAGTGGTGACAATAATTGTCTTATTCTCTAGTCCTGAAGATTCATTCCCAAGAGGGCCGTCAAGAGGATTCACAACCATTTTGTCCACTTCACTCCAATATCCAATCTAAAGAGAGCGTATAGGATGCACAGACACCAGTGAATATGAACTTTTCTGGAAAAGGTAAAGCATGCTATCACTATGCCCTTGATTTGTGCTCACAGGGAACTATTTCAGCTATGGATTTACCACTGTAAGCATTTCCATTTATGCAGTGAAAGACTACAACAAATTGTAAAAAGACTGAACTAATGACACTTGTTTACATTACTTTGTCTAGAACAGGTATACTATTTTTATTCACATATTAACAGGTTTTAGTATACACATCATGCATTGCAAAACTGAAATACTCCAGATTTGCAAAACATGAGAAACTGTTTTTCCCTGAAAGATTTGAAATAAGAGCAGAAACATAAACACATTTATAAAAACATTACTAAAAAGCTGTATCCAGCTTTTGTCATTCAGAAGCATATTTCTCCAAATGCTGGCTCACATTTAGCAATTCAGATCAGAAAGCAAAAAGTTGAATCCACAAAACAGAAAGGAAAACACTCTTACATAGTACTTACCAGAAAAAATAATTCATATTTGTTACAAAGAAATATTACATATGTTTACTTCCCTCTGCAAGACCACTGTAGAATAT
Organism: Phainopepla nitens; assembly: GCA_013400175.1. Classification (NCBI taxonomy): domain Eukaryota; kingdom Metazoa; phylum Chordata; class Aves; order Passeriformes; family Bombycillidae; genus Phainopepla; species Phainopepla nitens. Next base: position 573,021 of record VXBQ01015230.1, read on the forward strand.
ACCTATGAATAAATATTATCCCAACTCATGCTTTATTAATCTAATGTTTCAGTACCTACCTTAACCCAGTGCTTAGAATGGTAAAACCTTTAAAGACACTATAGGACAATTCAAATTACCTTCCGAGGACCAGTACTTTTGAGTTCCATGACGTTTATTGTAAAATTGATTCTCTTTCCATTCTGATCAAACTTTATATTTCCTGTTAGCCCTTCCACATTAACCTATAATAGATAAAGATGGAAGTAGTAGAAGAATTAAGTTTGTTTCGTTTTAGAAAATGGGTTTTTTTATTTCCAAAAATGATTATTGATATTTCAAAAACATTCACTTTCAAGTCATTTTCATATGCAATATATCATATTAGCTAGGTTCCTGAGGACTTCACTTCCACATTATTCCCAGCAAGATCCAGGGAGGCTGGGAGACTAGAAGATGTTTTTCAAGCATTTTTAGAGAACTTCACACATGCACTCATCCCAGCGTCTACTCCAGAGAAGCTACCTGTTTCAATGCCCTTTCTATTTCTACACCGTGACCCCAGGGTACAGCTGGATTTGCAAGACAATCTCCAGCATTTCCTCTTCTGGAGATCTCAATCCTCTGTTTACGCAAATTACGGAAAGCTTCTGTCATCACTTGAACAGCATCATAGGTCAGAGCAGAGGTATACTGAAAAGAAATGAAAATATTTTATTAAAAACCATCTTCAGCTTCACTACACCTTCCAATCCACATGGTAATCCATGAAACACTAGAAAGGATAGTAAGATATACTTGAAAACAATCAATTTTTTATTTAGTTACCCTCTCAGGTGCATTTATGAAAATTAATCAAGTGTTCATCAGAATGGTTAGGGGTAGTGCCTATAAATCTGAACTAAAGATTTACAGCTGTTTTCAGTGTGAGTTACATTTTTTCTAACTTACAGCTGTATAACAGTCCTGTGTGCATGGCTGGAAGTCCATGCAGGTGAAAGGGAAAAAAAGAAATAATTTTCAGTGTTTAACCTGAGCTAGCCTGTAAAAATAAGAAGTTGCTCCTCTGATTACACTCGTCATGAAGAAACATTTATTCACAGATCTCAAGACTTCATCTCCTCCCAGACATATACACACAAACCCAAAGAGCATGTATTTGTATATACATGTGTTTTAACTTTTTCCCATTAAATATAAAATCTCAGAGGTAGCTACTTTCAAGTATGCAATACCTTGTCAACACCACGCAGAACAGTTTTGGGGCTGAGATACCTGGAACAAGTGGTGCCCCTCAAAGAGCAATATAGGTGAGGAAGAGCCCCATGTTCTTAAACTGACATAATATAAGGAGCTTTACAACTTCTGAGACACCAGAGAGGAACCCTGTGATCATATGCATCAGAAACTGGGGCTAAATGGTCAAAACCACTTATCTTCAGTGACTGGAAAATTTTACATCTCAACTAACTGAACTGAAACCACATGTGCACATACACTGACGACTTTGTTGGATGGGTTTTTTGAGTCTGGAACACCACAATTATGCCAAATATAGGAGTCATTTTTGGAAATATGGGCCAGAATATAACTACTTAGAGGCATATGAATGAATGGAATGATTCCTGTGAAGGCTATTAGACGCTGAAAATATATAAATTGTAAAGTGGAGAGAAATGATGTATTAGCTCTTTGCTTCAATGGCTCAGACTTTAATGAGACTTTTAATTAGCTAGCTCAAGTCATGCAGAAGGCTCTTGTAATTGTAACGAAAGCAAGCTCCTGAATGGAGATTAATGTTTGTATGCAACTGTTAGACCTTAGAAAAGGAAGAAAAGGAAAGTAGAACTCTTTTTTTTTAAGATCAGTAAGTTCAGTGATTAGCATCAATCTTCTCAATAAAGTTCTCAGTGACTTGTACAGAAATATAGAAATGGTTCTGAACAGCAGAAGAATGAAGTGAAAGGCTGGCTGAAACCACTACTACTTCCTCCTACAGTGCTTAAGTGAATTTGAATTCACTTGAGCTCCTGAATTTGGAGATGAGGAGAAGAAAGGACCCTGACTAGCAGTACTTCTTTAAACATTGCTCTTTACAGTACAAAAACATATGTGTTCTGAGAAACTTTGGACACAGCACTGTCATTAACCAGTGAAACATATTTTGGGTAGCAGAGAAAATAAGAGCTTGGAACTGAGAAGTTATAACGCTATCTAATGCAATTATTCTAGGATTCATTGGATCATTGAGATATATTAATGTTTTATCTCAAGATATTATTCCTATAGTACATAATTACTGGCCTGAATATTCATAGCTCAATCATATATGAGGATTATGTAGAGCTTTGCCTATCAATCAGTATCTGTATGTGCATACATGTCATCTCATACATAAAACCTACATGTCATAATTTAGATTAAGAGCTTTAATCTAAGGATCTCAAAGTATTTTAAAAGCACTGTTGCAGATGCCATGAAAGCAAACAGCCCATGAATCATTTCTTACTGCTTTACTGTGCATACACTTTCAACTCCTAATAACCTTCATGGGGCTCATTAAAACTATCTACAGCTTCATAAATTGATGTAAAGTTGACAAACTAAACCAAAGTGAACTCATTATCATAAACAAGAAATGACAGACCAATAACCTGTTCATGCAGAGGGGTGTGTGTGTGTCTGCATAATAAATAAAATTGTCATAAGTTAAAGGATGCATTAGCCCTGCCTTGATTCACGTTGTTTTTCTGGAGATTCATCCACATTCTGATCTGCACTATTAAAATAAATAGGAGCACTATTTGGAACATTATTCTGTGGAAGTGGGATGGGGTCTTACATTTTACAACTTTATAGCAGTGTAAACCTCCCAACATAACTTCAGTTCCTTTCAACTTTATATGATAAGATCAGCAACTTTTCTACAAAATGAAATAGGTGCTATCCTAGAGTTCTTACAGAATCACTTGCATTAATTAAAGCATGGCAAAGAATATGGAAAAAAAAATCCCGCATCTCACAATTTTAGAACTAAGATAATAAGCTGATAATATAAATTGCCTAAAGATTTTATGCCATTTGCTATGAAACACGAATTACATGAATGTCAAATGAAAATAATTTCCTCTAAGTAGATGCCTTAATTGCCAAGCAGAGAAAACACAAGGCCCATGTAATTTTCTTCAACTTAAATTTCTAACTTAACTTCCTACCTTCAACTTAAATGCTCTATAGACTGTAGTAAAATATGTAAACTGCAATTGCAAAGATGAATTTGAAAAGTAAAGACAAAACAATGTCATCCCAGACTAAGCAGAAGTTCTTACATGTGCTGTCCAAGAAAAACTGGCAAGATGTTGCCTTTTGTAACTTCAGAGGTTTTCCAGTAACTCAGGAGATACCAGAAATCCCTAGCTAAAAGGATCAGGATTCTATTTTGTACAATCAGTAACTGAATCTTCTGAAGATGAAATTGCAGAACTACCCCAAGAAGCAAAAATTTTGTTATACGTAAATTTCAAAGTTGTAGAGATATTATAAGAAAAGTAAGTTAGCCTGTTAGACCTGCATTTAACTCAATGCCTGTCCATGTGCTCATGGCAAAGCTGAGAGCTATGATTAGACATCTACAATAAATAAGACAGTATACTTTAACAGAGGAAAAGAAATAAAAATGTGAAGACATAAATGCAAAAAAAGGGAAAAAAAAAGAAAAAAAAGGAAAGTATTCTGAATCATATAAAGTCAAATTCTTTTCCTCTTGATTTGGATATCTGCAATGTCTAAATCTATCCTTGACAGATTAGCTTGAGCTTGGGGTTTTTTGTTGGGTTTTTTGTTGTGTTTTTTTAAAAGCATTCTGAAGTGTGATTCACTTGACCAGTTAGACACCTTCTTGGAAGATGAAATTAATTGTGCTTTAGATTCCACTCTTTTGATCTCCAGTGACTCCTGAGACTAGGGAGGAATCCAGGGCAATCATCTTAGGTTCAGATGTTTACACTGTAGACACACTAGTAACAAATTAAAACCACTCAGAAGGACTAGAAACTAGGCATTCATCTCTAATCCAACACAACAGAGATAAAGACAAACAAAATAATAGGAAAATTTTGGCAGGACAGGACTCAAGCAGCCATGTCAAAGAAAGCAGTGCAGTTGTACAAGACACGAGGGAGACCTCAGCCAGAATGGCAGGTCCAGCTGCAGCCACATTCAAGAAGGCAGAAATCAGTCTGCAACAGGCACAGATGGAGGTTCCTCACCATGTATGGGAGGTTGCTGTTGGAACAGCAGGAGAAGGGACACTGCATCACTAACAGAGGCTAAGAGAAAGGAGGCCTAAAATCTGATACAAACATTTTCCCTTCGAGAGTGGTAAAATTCTGAGAGAGAAAATATAGGAAATGCTCTTTGCTGCAAGAGCAGAAAGGTAGAATCAATCAGTAAAACACACTTTCACCATTTTCCTTATATTTAAACAATTTCAATATCAGCAAATACACAAAATAAACTATAATAAAATCTCTCACCTGAATTTTGCACATTTTTCCCTACTTCTCTACTTGAAGGCTAGTATATACAACAAACACTGAAAGATTGATACAAACATTCCTCCATCTTTATAAATTACATACAAAACATAGGTACATACATATGTTAACACATAAGCAAAAAAGAAATGAGACACAAAGTTGCTCCTCAAGAACTAGTGAAGGAACTGGGCAACTGTCTCTTGTACTTCCAGTGTACTCAAAACTAATGATCAGACACCTATTTCTCAAGGGTCTTTAATGTAGCTGGGAACTACTTTGAAACAGCCACCATTACACACACTTTGGAAAATACCTGAAGGTGGTCTGACAGATAAGAGAGGTAACAGAAAATTAGCTAACTGATTGGAAATGGCTATTTCCTTCTGGAGCTCACAGCACCTTGCAGAGCATCCTGACAGGACACGGAATTGCAAAGAGCTACTTCCAATAGGAACAAGAGACTGTCAAATCTTGTACACATGAGTGTAATTGGAAGTGAAGATGGCCTTTGACTGTGCCCATAATCATGCTTTATTCTCCCCTGTTTTGTGCAGGCATTAGCATGAATGGGGTTGTGTACTCAGCAGCCTGCTGAGCTGGTTGCCATTTAAACTGCAAATGGGCCTTTAGCACCCCAGCATCATCATTACCCATGGCCATGTTTCAAACACTGCCATGTGAGATAGAGGTCAGGGAGCCCAGAAAAGACAGTGCATGGCTCTTCCTCTTTGTTAGGATGATGCTCTTGTGAAAATAGGCGGTCATAGCAACAGACTTGCTTACAGTTGAGAATAATTGCATACATATGCAAGATATTTGGAAACAATAATTGCAATTTTTTTAATAACAACCCCTGACAAGAGATTAATGAAATATAAAACTACCTGATCATCTAAAAAACCGAATTAGATAGATCTCAGTAAAGACAGGGCTAGACACCAAGCTCTATTTATCTTAATGAATATACTACTAACTTTATTAAATTTTGTTTCCCAAAGTTGTACAGTCACATCAATTTACACTTTGATAACAGCCTTTATTCAAACACAATCGCAGCACTCTGTGTGCACAGAAAAGCTAAACAAATAGGCATTTTTGCTTTGAAGTGCCATACTGGCATGAGATGCAAAGAGCACCTTAAGCAACCTGTCACTTTAGAAAAACTTGCATTCAGCTCCAAAACTGCCATCCAGAAAATCTGCTGATTTTTTGACATGTTTATGTATTTTAATTATCTTTTTGCTTGGTTTAGAAAGGCTGATTTCTGGGCACACCCAGAACAGCTAGCCCAGTAGCAGGAACTTGCCAAAGCCTGGAAGTCTAACTCTTATTTGAAAGACACACTCTAACTCTTATTTGAAGAGCACATCTGGCAGAGACTGACAAGACTGGGGCACTGGAATTATCCTAATGCTCCAACTGTAGGATATTTATAGGAGAAAGTGACCTTCATTCACTCTTAAAAACTGAATATAGTAAAGATCACAAGATTTATAAAGCCCAAAGTGCTTGGTCTTTCTACCTATCTTATCTACTACTCTAATAGGAATGAGATTCCTGAACTGTAAGTCCTTCCCCAAGATTGCTTCCAGTACAGAACAATCTTCTCATTAGAGTCATCAGAGGTGCTATTTCAGCAGAAGAAAAAGCGTCCTTTTTATTATCATTTTTTTACATTGAGAACAGAGGTTTTAAAGTACCTGGGTCTTCTATTGCAGTAATTAAAAACCATTTCCTTGGATTTGAATTCAAAAAGCTTTACAGAAATAACAAAAAGAATTATTTGGATTTGAACTCATAGCATTTTACTTATAAAAGATACTAATTATTCTAATCATGCCATTGCCTATGGAAAATATACATACTAACAAAAATAAGGTTCTAGAATGATTTGTGTAATCTTACTTCTAGCTTAGAATAAACATGCAACAACAATGCCACTAATGATAAAATCACTTGGAATTCACTGTAAAATACACAAAGAATATACAACTTTTTAATGTTCACCATATAAGTACATAAAACCTTTTTTTCTGCAAGGCTAAGCCAGAGCAAAGTATGTCACTCTTCACAGAATTAAAAATCAGCAGGATCCAGCAGCAAAAACTGAAGCCTTTGGTCACAGTACTAAAAACAGACCAAGTAGAAATATCTCATAGGATGAGTACAAATTGTACAAATAGAAAGGTAAAAGAATTCTCTGAAAAAAAATACACCTCCAAGAAATGGATTTGAAAGAGTTAATGTGTGTGTTTGAAGTGTGTGGTGGAGTTCTTTGCTTTTCTCTTCTGAGTGTGGGTTTTGGTGGTTTTTTTGGTGTTTGTTGTTTTGTTGGGTTTTTTGTTTGTTTGGTTTGATTTTTGGATTTTATTTTTTTTTCCAGGAGAGGAGAGGGAGAAAAAAACCCAATCAGCAATCCTCATCACATATACCATGGTGTTCTAAGAATTTTCAAAATATGTCATTTAAAACTAATAGTAATAATTCAAGTCTTAAATTTAAAAGAATAGGAAAAAACAAACAAAAAACCCCCAAAACAACAACAACGAAAAAAACCCAAGAAACACAAAACCAAAAAACCTCCACAAAAACCCCTAAACCAATTTCTAAACCACAATTCCCCATTTTCATTATCACTCCTCATCTATCCTAATCAGCAACAAGATACCTGTTGTATCAAGATGAACAATTTTTTCCTGTTTGCTCCAACCTAATTTGCAAGCAGAATACTAATAGAATTGGATGCACCATTCTTACCAGGTTGCTGATTTAACCAAGACATAGTTATTGTCAAAGAATAATAAACACTTTGTCTTTACTTTTCTGCCACCCTATGCTAGGTAATATGGGCAGCTACCTACATTAACTGGTCCTTAATACCAGACCTGTCCCAGAAATAAACCTGCATGTCTCCTCTCCTTGCTCATTTAAGTATCCCCAGTGCTTCTCCTCCCTCCTTATTCCCCTGACCCAAGAAATGTTCAGTGACAGATGTCTCTCCAGCTCTGAGCTGCACCACTTTTCTGCATCTTTCACTCACATTTCAACAGCTTCTTTTCACTTGCTGACCCCTTTTTTGCATGACATCATTCCTCCTACATCTACTATTTTCATCTTTGTCTACAACTCCCTCTTCTCCTCTAATCCCCATTTCTCCATCTAGCTCTACTGTCCTAAATGACATTGACCTTCGTGAGGCCAGGGTTATGTCTGACCTTGATGAACACTTGAATTATGAAGGAATAGTAGCTTTTCCTGTGTATATCCACCATATCCAGATGAATTGTTGGTTGAGGAAAATCTATACAGAGTTCTTGGGAAAATAGGCAGGAGGAATCCATTGCACTTTGTTGGCTGAATATCCTTAGCAATTTATCATTACTAAGAATAAGTGGATTCAAATTCAAAGAAACACCGCTTCATAGAGATATCAGGACTTGGCTCTGTAGTTTTCTGAAGTCTGCTTTAGCACAGTTTAGCTGCTTTTACTTTCAGGATCAAGGATCTGGGTCAATTGGCCTTTTGCACATCTGAGACAAATCTACAGGTATTGCCTCAAACCACCCACTGCTTTCAGTGACTAAACGTTCCATTCTTTAATTGAGTTTTCTTAAAAAAAAAAACCACAAACCCAAACCAAACCAACTATGCTGGAATGAGTGATTACTTACACAAAACAGCCTTAAGCTATTAAAAAGAAGCATGAAGTTTAACACTGAAATTTCCTATGCTCACATTTTTTGTATTTATTTTTTCAAATAGAGAAGACTGAGTGCTGGGATTTGAAAGCCCAGTGAAACCAGGTAGCTGGAACACCAACTGCTAGATGCATTTTTTTTATGCCCAGGAAACCAAAATGCAAGGACTGAAAAAAGGCAGAACAATCTGCAAAATCTACAGTTTTATAAGGGCACTTAGTAAAAAAACAAAAATATTCCTGATCAGTTCCTGGTTCAACCTTGTAATAAATACTAAAAATTATCTATTTAAAAAAAAATCTTATTTATAAATCATTATGATCTACTTCAATTAAGGCATATTCAATCATATTTTTCTATTAAAACTGTAGCAGGTGCAACAGAATATCCCTTATAACTCTTATTAAAATTCATTGCATTATAAAACCATTTTCCAACACACTGCAATCGTAAGAGGCATGGTCCATAATGAAGATATTGTCTAATTCATCAGCTGTACACTTTTGCTTGGTCATCTGTATGTAGACAAACTGCCTTCTGAATTTTCAGTGAGAATAATTGTTTTCAGTGTTTTCTTCTTTGCTCCTTATTATAAGTGAGTCATCTAAATGTTAATTATTTCTGCAAGGTAAATAATTGTGTGCTACATATTTTTGTATTTTTTCTTCTGCATGTTATCTGTATTGCATCCTTGAGGTAAATTAGCACCAGTATAGTTAAACCAGCATCTTTCAGTTACAAGCATCATTACTCCTGACTGATGGGTTCATAATAATTGCCTAAAAGACTGTATGACTTCACTATAAAGAAGAAACTTGGAAATGTGAAACTTCTGAAGGCAAAATCAGGACGTAAAAACAAATCTAGTGCTTTGGTATCTTAGCTATGCATTGGTAGGGCAAGGAAAGAGATTATGAAGCCAGAAACAAAATCATGAAAAGAGAACATCTGAAATATTAAGTGACAGTGTGAAACAGTTACACCCATCCGAAATAGCTGCAATGAGTACCAAGGTTGTTATCATCTTCCAACACAAGATTCTCTATGAGTCTGAGCTGAATTAGGTCTTCAAACAGGCAGCCCCAAAATTTTTTCTGCATGCTGCATATAGTTTCTGTATATATCGTATGCAAATTGTCTCAGGCACTTCAAGCTTCAGGCTTCTCTTAGAAAATCCCAGAGTAGGATGGTTTGTGGAATAGACTATTTCAGTTGGACCGACCTACAATGATTATCTAGTCCAATTCAGGGCTGACCAATCCTAAAGTGTGTTTTTAAAAGAATTGTCCAAATGCCTCTTAAACAGACAGGCTCGGGGCAATGACCAGCTCTCATGGAGGGCTGTTCCTGTGTTTGACCACCCTAAAAAAATGAAGGAAAGGTAAATAAATGACTCCAAAGGTCCAGTCTGAACCTGCTCTGGTGCAGCTCCGAACCATTCCCACACATCCCCCTGTCGCTGGATACCAGGGAGTAGATCTCAGCACTGTCCTCTCCACTGTCCCTCCTTAGAAAGCTGTAGAGAACAATGGGGTCACTCCTCAGCCTCCTCTTTTCCAAAGGAGACAAGCTCTGAGACCTTAGCTGTCCCTCACAGGACATGCCTACTTGAAGCTTAGCACTTAGGTGGGGGGTTGGCTCTGTCTGGACACTAGGTGCCACCAAAGGTATTCTGTCACTTCCTCCCTCAGAGGGATGGGGAAGAGAAAATATAATGAAAGGCTCATGGGTTGGGATAAGAGCAGGGAGAGATCACTCAGCAATAACCATAACAAGAAGAACAGACTCAACTCAGAAAAAAATTAATTACCAATCAAACCAAAGTAGGATAATGAGAAAATAAAAGCTAAATCTCCAAACATCTCAATCAACTTCTCCCTTCTTCCTGGGCTCAACCTCACTCACAAATTCTTTATACTTTGTTCCCACAGTGGGACGTGGAAGGGGGTTGCAGTCTCTTCAGCATCCATCTCCGCCGCTGCTTCCTCCTCACAGGATGGACTCCTCACACCCTTCCCCTGCAGGGAAATTTCTTCTCTGGCACTTGGTCCACCTCCTGCACTTCCTTCTGCACTGTCTGCAGGGCTGTTTCTCTCACATACTGCCATTCTTCCCTCTGGTTGCTGCTGTCCTCAGCTTTTTCCTCCTCTTGAATGTGTTATCAGAGGCACAACCACCTTTGTAGGTGAGCTTGGCCTTGGCCAGCGGTGGGTCAGCCTTGGAGGCGGCTGTATGGGCTTCACTGGACATGGGAGAAGCTTCCAGAAGCTTCTCACAGAAGCCACCCCTGTGGTCCCCTTCTACCAAAACCCCGCCACACAAAGGCAATACACTATGTCTCACTAGTCTTCAAGACATACAGATTGAGCTTCTTTTGGCAAATAGACCCAAGGCTGCCCCTCAAGAGAATGGGTTCATCAGATTAGCAAATGGGAGCAATTGGATGTGAACAGATGTGTTGTCCTTCAGTGTCCTTCCATGAGATCAAGAAACTTGCCTTAAATGTAACAGTCTGAAACAACATTAAGGCCCAGAAAGCCCAGCATATTTGTAAATACACAGTACTGGGTCAAAAGAATATTTCAACTTATTATTAGGCCCTTATAAAATTAAAAATGTCTTTTTCTTTTTGCTACTTGACAAATAATTACCCAGGATGCTCAACTCCATGTTTCAAGATCTACACATTAGCTCTTCTAGAACTGCATACATAGACTGGTAACACCCTTGGTTACTACAGACATGTTTTAAATTTAATCTGAAGTAAACTATGCATCGGCGTTAATTTTGAAAGACGTTAAAATATTCTGTAAAAAGTCTGCAAAGCACTCGTTTTAAGCATCCTGCCTAATCCTTAAATCTTGTACTTTTATCTGTACAGGTACAGTGCAGCAACAAATGAGATCAGTGTCTTATCTATTCCTAAGACAGATATTTTTTATCATTAATATTTTATAAATTGTAAAGATACATTTTTAAAGCAATTTGACATAGGTCCTCTTCTGGGCATCTGTGGAAGAGACTTTTAGCAATGCTCTTCTTTCTTGAAGAGCGTGTTCCTTTGAAATGCACTTTTTCTTAGAAGGGGTGTCTTTCTCTATTTTCAGGACTGTACTTGGATGCTGTGATATGTCTTATCAGCTCAGTCAAAGACCATTGACTTGCATTTTCTAATGTGAAATGAAAGTACACTTATTTTTGGATTATAAAAGGAAGATAATACAACAGAGTTGCAATGTTATTTTCTGCAATGATAGAACACTTGCAATCCCAGAGATAATATTACCTGTTAGGGGCATGTAACCACCTCTGATTTCTATACTGATGATGCAGAGCTTTTGTCAGCCTTCCTATCTGTTTCATACAGAATCTGCAGTGAGAGTTTCCTACATTCCATGGGACTGGGCATAAAAGTTCATTTATCAGCACTGGCAATTTGGACAACTACCTCAAAATCAAAAAGTTATTTGTGAGATCACTTAGGGGACAAGTGGGAGACCAGTGCATTAACCTGCTCAGTAATCTAGATATTTATAGAGAAGCAGAGGGTGACACAGCTAGAATAACAATATAAGAAGGAATGAAATGCTCACAAAGGACAGGTAAGGAATGCAATTCAGCATGCATCAAAAAAATCCTATACTTAAAAGTAATGATTAAGTGGACAGATATGGTATGAGCCCATCTAAATTGGCAGCAGCACAAGAAAGCAATGCAGAAAAAGACCTGTTTAGCATGTATTACACGATAAATGTATCTCACTAGTGTCATGGTGGTGAGGAGAGGAAACAAAAAAAGTAAAAAGAAACTAATACAAAAGAACCCCCTGAAATGAGTACTGTTTCTGAGACACATGAAGCCATTATTTCCATTCCCTCCGCATAGCACTCAGATGTGTTGCAGTAACCAGTCTGGCATTTCAAAGAGGTACCAAATAGAAAGGTTCTAAAGCAAAATGACAAACAGGATGTGAGAGCAGAAAATTCAAAAGAAAAGGGATTATTTGGTTTTGCAGGGAGGAAGGCAAGGCAGGAAGGGTGGCAGCCATTTTCAAATACAATGAAGGACAATGATAAAGGAGAACTCCCTCTCAGCCATTAGAAACATATAAAAGAGTAACGAATTAAGTGATATAAAGGCTGACTAAGATTAGACAAAAGCCAAAATCAAGATCATTTAAGTGCTGAAATAGATGCTTGGAGAAGCTGTGAAATCACTACTCACAGGAACTGCACAGGTTTATCTGATTCTGCCTTCAGGCAAGGAGGACAGACCGGGTGACTGATTGCTCAAAGACCTTCTTGTCCTGGTTCTATGATTTCTATGATTCTGCCCTGCCTCTAGCCCCCTCAAGGATGGGAATGAAATGTGACATATCTCTAACCCTACATGTAATGACAAGCAAAAATGACAAGTAATGCGTGCATAAGGATAAGAGATAGAAAGCTACCCAAAGAAATACAGTAATCGATACAATCAATGTCACCAAATACTGCAATATACATCCACACTTTCCTCACCATCAATACTTCTAGCATTTATAAATTATCTGATAATCTAACATAGGTCTCAATTTCTTGAGTGAGTATCAGTGCAGTCACATATATATCTTGAGCAAACAATATAAAAAGGAAGAGAGGTCAACATTTTAAACTGAATGTAAATGTGTTCTAAATTAATGAAATTCAGGAAAAGAAGTGTTTCAATTATTTTACTTTTCCTATCCATAACAAAATAAATCTCAAAAGCAGAAGACATTGCAAATAGTCTTCTTCAACTCTTTCCATTTCTACTAGACTTGAAAGGACTTATCATGGAAGAAATAAAGGGAACAGCTGTGACAGAGATTTTAGTGACTTAATACAACATTACAACCACTTCATGTTACCTAACACACATGCAATTTCCCCCTAGTGTAAGTAACACCAGAGACTTTATTCCTGTGTCCCACCTATTTATTTTTCCATCATTGATAAAAACTTCATCTTGGTTTCAGTTTGAGTTCTTCACTTTAGTCATGTGTTTTAGGAATTTCCCTTTTAATATTTCCAGACTATGATTCTGCAACATGAATATGTAGGTAGATTTGGGCACTCAAGAATCAGAGATAAAAGGATTCTATTAATTCCCCACAGCCACAGCCCTTCCCCCTAAATGAGAGCAATACCAATTACATATATTTCACATCTGTAATATAAATGTATGTAAAGGCCTGAAACAGACTCCAGTTTACTTTGTCAAAAATCAAGTAAGAAATTCACTACTTCTGTCATAAAGATTTTAAGCTACAGAAATAATCACAGAAAAAAAATCACTTTGATGAAGTTATCACCAAACTTGAACTCATAAAAAAGGAATCTCTAATATTTTTTTTAATTAAAATTAAGGTTGTGTGTTTTAAAGGACTTTTCTATCAGGCATTTAAAAATGCTGAAACTTTTTATTCATTTCATTATAAATTAAGATCATGCTTCATATTCAGATTATAGCCCAAAAAAAGTTATGGCTAGAACATTTGCAACTTATTCTTTTGTCTTTTAGAGCTATTTAGGAACGTGTTCTTATTAAAATTTCTGATTGTATTACTTAACACAAAAAATATCTAGCATTAAAACCGAATTATTCTTTTTAATATCTTGCAGCCACTAATTGATCCTCATGGTGGTTAAAGAAAGTAAGAAGGTACTGTTATCTTAGTCTTATCCAAAAGTAGAACTGAGATAAGAAAGCTAAACCCCTTGCCTGGTGTCACATCATGTGTCATGCAGGCCTGAAGTCAGACCATGATTCTGTACGTCAGGTGTAGCATTTAATTTTGTAAGTCTTTGAAGGACTTGGGCATCTGTCTCAAAGGAACTGTCTAACCATTTCTTTGGGATATTATGTTACATCAAAAAAGTGCTAAATCTGTGCTCCTCAGAAGCACGATTAATATTTGTCTTTAAACATTTCAAAACAGAGGAAGAAAAAAAAAATCAAAAATAGTCAGTAGGTCGGGTTAATCTATCATCATATCTAAACCAATTACCTAACAAGCTGTCAGGCATAGATTTACAGTGACATAAGAAAAAATTGTCTTGAACATTTTTAACAGTGTAGCAATCAGTTCTAAGACAGGGAATGTTAAAAGTAGCCCAGAGAAACACAAAATTGTGTTGGCACTGATGATTTTCAGGGCCTTTCTCTGTCTGTTGTGTTTCTACTCCAAACACTTCACTTCCTGTACTTCTAGTGCAGTTAAAATAAACATAAGACATACCTTGATTGTACTAGTGTGTGCACCAGGATATTCTTTCTCCTCCAGTGTTGACCAACGTTGTATAAATTTTGACACCACAGGATCATCATAGTCAACTATCTGAAATCCTGAGACATTAGCTCCTCCAAACTGAATTTTTGACAAATCTCCATCAGTAAATCCCTGAGCACAGAAAAAAAAATTATGTCTGTTATTTTAATAGTGTTGGCAGTTCTCTCAATAGTGTATAAAAAGAGTTACCATATGACCTCTACTGCAGAAGAGTAAGCCAACTTTTTCCTCAAACTGGATCCAACTTAATTCCTGGGCTGCCAGGATTAAGTCATCAGCTCCATCAGCCAGCAATGCTTCTTGCTGCCCACTAGACAAACACTTCTATAGAGGGCAAGGGCTGACTGGACCTGTGCTTGCCATCCTAACTTCCTAAACACCCTGTTAATTTCAAGGGGACCACTTAAGTGAGAAAGGGAACACTGGACATGAGCAACAGGCAAGCAAGTTTCAGGCAGGAATACTTACAGCCACAGCTATATCCTCTTTTTGTTAGGATCTCTAAAGCACATGGAAGGACTTACCATCTCCACTGCCTCCTTCCTCTGACAGAGAGAACTACTTCCCACTCTTACAGCTCTTGTGTTCTGTTTCCTGTGTTCCGTGATTTAACTTCACCCAAATAACCATGCAAATGCATTTACATGAAATAATGATGTCAAATACTTCATTGCAAATTAATGCTGTGAGTGAATATAAAAAGAAGCAGCAACTTCAAACCATATTTTCATAAGCTGCTACAATTGCTATACTAGATGCTCTTTAATTATTGCATATTAATGATCCTCATGTGTTGTCGCCTGCTAATACAGACACTTCTACATGGATCATGTAACTTGACAGTTGAACAGGAACATTCATTGCATATTCAAACCTCTTCTCCATCTATCAGCATTTTTTATTTTCAAAATAGATCAATTTCTTGAATGACTGATCAGACTGGGGAAGAATATTACTACAGAGCAGAAAGAAGAAAGCAGGTGGATTCAGTGAAGATGGGATATGATTCAATTGCTAGATAAGTTTTCTCTGTGACAGAGAAAAAACAAATTTTTAAAATCACTCTCGTAAACACTTTATACATGATATTAAACAGCTTTAAAACACAAGATTCAGTAATTTTTAGACCTTATGGCCTTACTGTTAAAAATTTAAAGCAATATCTAAAATAGCAACCAGTTAACAAAATGAAATCCACTGGGCACATTTTCTAAAATTTCCCTTAAAATACTGTTTATCTAACATTTCCAATGTAAACCACAGATGTCTCACATTTTGTAAGACTTTTATGCCTGCTTTATGAATACCAGCACCTCAACTTCTTTATCCAAAAATTATTTATTAAGATATAAGAATGAAACCCTGGTGCTCAGCTTTTAAAGAGCCCTTTAAAGCATAAGGCTTCCTCACACCGTGGCACCCACATGACTCTTCAGAGCACTGCCTGCCTGGAGGGGGAAGTGTTTCCATCAAAGGCTGGGAGCAGACAGGGGTTATGCCTCAAGTGCCAGAGACACACCACGCTCCTTCTGCTTCCTCAGGCTCCTCAAAGGACTGTGGAAGACAGTGTCAATTGGGGCACTCTGGGCCCTGCTGGAATTTATATCAAACACTATCACAGTTCAAGAATAAATGATGAAAAAAATGGTTTGGTGACACTCACACTATACAACCCCCAGAACTCTTTTCCTGAACAGGGTAACTGAGATTTGAGGATGCAGAACTTGCTGTGTCTCTTACAAAAAACGATTGGACTAATTCCCCTAGCTTCAGTAAGTGTTTATAGACTTGAATATCAGTAAAATGGCCCTTCATCTTTAGATACAATTTCAAAAAAATTACCTTGACAGAATTTAGTGAGTTTTCTGAACTTTCCCCATAGGACACTATTAGCTATACTGCCTGATCACCTATGTGCAAGAAAATATGAATTCAAACTGATTATCCAGCCAATGTGAGGTATGAAATGTGGAAATCCAAGACTCACTAGTCTAGCAGAATGAAAAATGAGAACCGTGATTTTTAAGTAGCTTAAAAGTTGTGAGAGAGAAATCACCTTGCTGAATGATTTTCCTATGATGCAGATTTTTTTTTTTATTTTGCATACTCTCTTTTTCTAAAGTATGCAGTAAAAGACAAGTTCTTTTGAAGATGTTGAGCAACCTTCACTCCCATTGATGGGAATATCATAAGAGGCATTTATACCCTGAAAACACCAAGCCAATAAACAAATATAACCTCAACACATGCATTCATTTAGCAAGGATGAAGACATCTAGCTTTTTTTCTGTTTTCTAAAATGTGTTTAAAACAAAATATTAGTTGATGTGCTTCCATAAACAGTCAAATGAACAACACAGATATTTTAAGTACTAAGAAGGCTTACCAGATTTGCAATGATATAGTGGTATCCTTTAACATGTTTACCAATTGTGATAACCTGCAAAAAAGAAGAAATAGCCCCAATAATGGAGAATGTTTACCAGTTATACAGACAAAGACTTGAAAGCCACAAAATGCAGTATGATGTAAAAGCTAGTTAAGAGCTTTATGGTGTACAATACTGAATTTGTGTGATGCTTTTTCCTTTACTTTACCTAATGCACCACTGAACAGACTCTTTGCTGGTAGAAATTAGACCCACTGAAGTCCAAGTCCCAAGAGGGAGGGTCCCTCCAGACACAGGAGCTGAATGCTAATTACTGTGGTCTGTATTAAGGCACAACCCAGCCAGAAACACCAGCATTAGAAACACTGTGCCTCAACAACTCCTGCTGGATTCTGCCCACTGATACTAATGAATTATGAGGAAGCCTTGTAAAGTTCAAATTGTTATTGCCCTAAGTCTTCCTCATGATCTCCCTCATGATCTCCCTCAAAGCCAGCTGGTGGTTTCTCAACAGTCTCTGCTGGCAGGTCTGTAGCATGGATTCTTCTCCCAAATAAGCCTAATTCAGACTATGTCAGCATGGGGAAGTTTGCATTTTGAAGCTAAGCACTTCTCCAGAGGAAGGATGTGCAAGGTAAGAGGACTCTAGAGGTTTATTCCATCTTTTGAACAATGAAAACAATGAACTTGAATTAAAAGAGGATGACTCATTCATTTCCTCATTTAACATGGGTAGCCTAAAACTTTTATCAGGGTACTAGCGAACAACATTCCACATACTCGGTGTAATGAAGTTACAGAAACATAATTGAAAGCAGTTTTAACACTGAGTTTATGTTACTAGAGTTTGAGACTGAGAGATGTAGGCTATGGAAGTAATTAAATTGTTCCTCTTTTGAGGTCAATATATATATGATGTATGAACTGAAGTATCCTAGAACAATACACTCGGATCAGACTACTTAAAACTAAATACTTATTACGAGGTTTAAGAACTATTTTCAGATGTATTTCTTATGTAGCTGCTGCTTCCAAAGAAATTTCAGTTAGACCAAATAGATTACTTCTTCTGTATGAAATATTTCTTCATCATTGGTATCTGACAAGACGACCAGTAGCTGCTAGCCTTTGGATCAATGCTCAGTAACTCTGCTCTAGATGCCACTGGGTATTATTTCATTAACCCAGCTTGCTAAAACTTGCCATTTGTTCACATGAACACTAAGGATGCTGCCAGTTAAAACTAAGGAAATTCATTGGTAGTACAAAAAGCCATGATGAAGGAGCTGTGCACACAAAATCTATTCAGCAGTTTAGAGGACCTTCTCTAGCAGGCATGGACAAGTAGTGGCAGTAATTACAGAGCTGCCCAAAGGGGGTTAACAGGGTGAAATGAGATTCTGCAAAGGAAGCTGCCTGAGAGGAGACAGAAGCTATATCATGAAGAGCATGGTAACACAGATGTGCCAGATCAGAGTAAACTAGTCTGAGGAGAGCTGGGGAACTGAAATATTTTTCAGCTTACAAAAATCGCTGAAATCTGGAAGAGAAAGTATAACATGAGACAAAAAGCAAGAATAACTTTGTAAATACATTTTGTGGCTATACCAAGATCCAATGGCTACAAAGCATAACTGGGTGAACCTGAGGCTGTCACCTCAGCTTAAAATATTTGCAGGATAAAACAGCACTAAAATGAAAGATATGATCAACAATAGAAAGTAAGGAAAAAGTGAAGAAGTTGCATTATGTGCACACAAATAATACTTTGGCATTCAAGGAAAATTTAGTTAACAGAAAGCCTGTTGCATTTCTCGCTGTAAAAATACACAGAAAAAGAAAATAGATACTGATATGTGTCTATTTCAGGCATCCTCATGAAATGAAGGAAATTTCTGAGGGCCTTTTTTTTCAGGGCAGGAATTAAAATAATTTTTCAAAAAATAAATCTGATAGCAAAGCAAAGACCTAAAGTACGTTGCTATTAGAAAAGAAAATCAGAAGAACACACTCAAAGGATACTCACAGGCCAAGAAATCCATTGCTCAGCATTTTGTTTTAAGAGATGGAGAAAATTGTTAGAGAATCAGTAAGTTAGACTTTCTTTTAGGCTACTTGAGAAGTAGAAAGTGAGTTTACATTTAAATATAAGGAAGGGAAGTTACTGAGTGTAAGGATAATGGATTTAAAAACCAGACCAAAGTACAGAAACAACTAGGCTATCTTGTGAAGAGAATTCCAAGACTAAATCCATATGGGACAGCTGAGAACAGTTAGAGAACATATTCTAGGGCACAGCAGTAAACTATTTAGAAGAGAACAACTAACTAGAGTTTTATTAACTGAGCTGTAAGGCTGATTCAGTTATCTAGGATTCTTCAGTGACTTACAAATCAAAACAGCAGAAACAAAAGCTTAGCCAGCTGTATGTTTAAGGACTAGCACAAGTCTGTGGGGATAAGCTGAGAAACTCTAAGGGTCTAAAAAGGGCAGAATCTATCAAAGTGCAACTAGGGCAAGAAAAATATCCCAGAACTACAATGAAAATAAGAAGGGGACAAAGATGAAAATAGGTCTATTATGAAACGAAGACTGTAAAAATGAGTGGTAACTGAAGGGTAAAGAAAAAGTGTCTATAAAAAGTGGCTAAAAGGTGAAACCGAAGAAAATTACAGTCAGCCAAAGTCTCATTTCAGAAATAGTAATGAATATTACATACTTATTTTAAAATGAATGTATAGGATAGCAAGATAAATGGTAAAAATAGTCATGCCAAGATCGAAATATGTCAAAGCAGTATCTTTCTTTTCTCTGGCCTGATAATCAGGAAACAGTAGATGTGACATATCTTGAGTCTAAAAAGGTGATTGCTCTGTAGGACATAATTAGAAACTCACAAGAGACATGGACAAGGCAAGAAGTCATGGTAAGGTAAGCTGAGATGTTTGAAGAGCCACACAGAACCAACTGAAGAGCACCTATAAGGACTCATCATGTCCGGCTTTTCTCTACACTGTAAATTTCTTGACATTGGTAAGTCAGAAAATATGATTTTGAAAAACTGCAGATGATAGACAGATCTCACTCTCAGAGATCAAATGCTCTTGAGAACAGGATGAAATTCAAATTTATCTTGAAAATTAGAAAAAACAGTTTGTGGATATGAATTCCAAATAAAACACACAAACAGAATGTACTCCATTAAGGACACTGTTCATTGTCTGAGCCTCTTCAAAATATAATGACCTTCAAAACAAAGACCAAAATAACAAGCCCTTCAAAAAACCTTCAAACAAATACATTCATACTCTGATGATACATCCCTACTGATGCTGCACAGTCTCACATGATGAAGCTCAAGCCAACAGGGAACTATCTTTACAATTTTCCATTGTGCTCTGCATGCATGAAAAGCAGTAAGAGCCAGTAAGACCTTCCCAGGCACTAGGACTGAAGTGGTGGATTTCAAAGTAATGCAGTAATTTGAATCAGAGCACTGTGATAATGTAGCTAAAAAAAAAAATTAAAAAAAAATCATTTTGGCAAATAATTTGCATGGGTGGAGAGAAGACAGATTTTTGTTCTTTTTAAAGATCAGGAGGCCTTTAGCTATGAAAAACAGCATCCAATTTTGGTTAACACAAGTTAAAAGTGACACAAAATGGAGGGACAAGCAAGGAAAGTACAAATGACAAAGCTTCAAAAGATGAATTTCAAAGGGCATGAAATGAGAAAGAAAAGCTGTGATGCAATCTTCCCAAGACATTAAAGGTTCTCAGAAAATGCATTAGAGGGAGAAAATATCTTCTAGGTGTAAAAAGACTTAATCCTTAGACATAACCACCTATACTGGACCAGACATAATAGTGTACCAACTATATATAATACAGTATACTACTTAGGTTGGGAAATACTCTGAAGAAAGTATTTTGTAAATTACTGTTTTTATTTTAAATAACCAGGATAGAAATCTATACAGGATCATCCAGACAGAATTATCTTGCCTTTGAGCAAAGGGAGGGATTAAAGGATTTGCATGTTCACTTTCTGCCTGGCATGTATGTGGTCCTCAATACAAACTAGGCACTGTCAAATGATTCATAATAATCAGAAAAATACCATCAAAACAAATGAACTCATTACATTTACTTATAGAATACTGCTAACTGCTGTCACTGAAGAAAGGAGAATAGCAAACCTGATCAACAATGTCGTTGACTTTATCACGTTCACAGTCCAAAATCACTCGTCTTTCCTTTTTTACCTCCAGATCTTGAAACAGAGAACGGTAAGTTTCATCTTTTCTCTCATTGTTAATATTTCCTACATTGATAGCAGTCACTTGCCATTTCTTTTCAGCAGCAGAATCCAGCACAGCTTGCAATGTTGATAAGCCTAGTGAAGCACAGGAAAAAACAGAAGATATGACTGACAAAACCACAGCAATTAACAAGCTTCTATAATGTGATTTGTGAGATCACTTATTTAAGATCTCCTGTAACTTGTTTGACCTGTCACAAGTAGGTAGAAGTCAGAAACTCAGAAACTCAGACATATGCGGGCCCAATAGACTATTAGGAGATGAAATCTCGATTTGCATCACTGCAAGGCGTAAAGGTAAAGCCTCATGGGTTTGGCTCAGCCTTCTTCAGGATTGGACTTTGCTGGTTTCACTGATCCACTGCTGGAGTTCCACATAGTGGGAAAGAGATCTAGGAGAGGAGTGATCCAATTAGAGCAAAAGGATCAGTGGCTTATTAAAAAAAGGATCAGCCTTATTAAAGGATCAGCTGCTTAAACAGAAGCTGTTGAACAGCTTTTGTTCCCAGCACTTGAGCAGTAATTCATTTAAACCCAGACCTCACTAAATTCTATGGCAGAATTCCCATGTTCTGCAGTGATGGTAATGGATTTATTATTTCTGTTGCCCACAGTCACACTCCTGATTATGAAAGATATGCTGAGATTTATTTTTCCTTATAGAAAAGATAGGCAGGCTCTATGTTAACATCTGCAAGCAGTGTAGAGAAGTTTGCTTCCATCTTGTACTTTTGGCATGTTCCTGATAGGAAGCTGTAATGTTTGTACAGATGCAACTGCCTACAATATGCTGTAAAACCAGTGAAGACTTGACAGATTTTACTTTTTAGGGATGAAATATTTTAGTAGAGAAACATTAAAATTACTGCTGGAAATTAATTTTTGCTATACAAAAAGTACAATTTTAAGGATTTACAATAGTGCAAGAATGAGACTTATCATGTTTCAATTCCTACCAGAGAATTCTACATGATTCTAGAGAGCAGTGTTAGGGATACTAGATACTATTACAGGAAAAGAAAATAATTAGGCTTTCTTACGAGTGAATTGACATTTTTGCATGTTCTTCTATCCTGAAACCACCAAACATTGGGAGTCATTTCTTTGAGACAAATTCTGACGTGGTATGTAAAGGGAGCTTCAGGTATAACTCTCATGAGAAATAATAGTGATTATGCCCATAAACATAGAAGGAGGAGACTAAGAATTAATTTGTCTCACAGTCTGTAGGTATAATATTAAATTAAGATTGGTCAATGTTTAGCAATTCAGCTACATCAGTGAAAATGGTAATGACATAGAGCACTACACCAGACTGGTCATCAGCAAAGGTAGAAAATGGCAGGCAAAAGCATAAATTGAATTATTATCCTTTATAATTTTGGTTTTCCAAGTCTCTTTAAGAAAGACTGACATTAAGTTTTTTATGTCATGCAATGAATATTTCTTTTACAATCACAGATAACTACCGTCCACTGGTATTTATAAACTATTTCAAATGCTAAAGATGAATCTGGAGAACTTGTGTTGAAAAGGAAAGATTAGTAATGTAAACAGATGCAGGGAGCATCTTAAAACACTACAAAGTCCTAAAGTAGGTTTAAACTTCAAAATACTGCTTGAAATGATGAATTAAAATTAAAAAAAAAAAGACAACAGCCAAACTGAAACACATTTATTCTGAATAATGTTTTCAAATCTCATTTAGCAGGTCCTCCAACTTGTCCAAATTTCCTCTGAGTTAGGCAATCACAAATGAATAAGGACTATTAATGCTAATACCACCCATTGCAAAGTGTTCCTATATTTTACTCCTCTGGTCTTCTTTTTCCTAGGGTTTCTCTTTTCTTGAGGTACTCCTTGCAGAGAGATCAAATGGCTGCCTGGATTGCTTGCCCTTTTTTTTTTTTTTTTAAGTGCCAGATTTGTCATTCTCATACAGCTTAGCTTATTCTGATAGCAATAACATATTTCAAAATCACAAAAGAAAAACAAAACTGAAAATAATTAAACAGAAAGCATTTGCAGCAATACTTCTGTGAAAGTGAAATTTTCTGGAGAGTAGTTACAAAAGTGGGAGACTCTCAGTGCAGAAGAGAAAACTCCAGCAAACTTCATTTGCTATTTTTTAGGCTGCAGGAGCACTTCTGCTTGGGAAACTCATGTCCTGAACCTCCTTTGGTTATCATGAGCCAAACTTTTAAAGGAGAGAGCTTTGAAAAGGAAGATGGAAGAGAGGCTGGATAACTTAGCAATTCTTTTACAGATAGAATCTTACAATGATGCTACTACTTTTTCCACTGTTAGTAAAGGCAGAGAGGAGGTAAGGATGGTGAAGGGCACTGTTCCATATTACATGAGAATAACTACTGTATTAAGACAGTAATAGCTTGGGCACACATATACTGAATAGCATCATTCCTTATGGACAGGAATGACAGGAAATTGCCCTGTTCTTCAGCACCTCAGTCCCTAACCACAGAAGTACTCTAACACTAGCAAGAAATGATTCTTTAGGAATAAGTCATCAAACTAATTGTTATTAGCCTTCATAGTTTTGATGAAGAGTTAAGTCTCTTTGTCTTTTTTATCTCACTCCTGAAGGTGGAAACACCTTCAATTCTACATCATTCCTTAAATAAACATCACTATCACGACATTAAGAAAGGTAAAAGTGCTTAAAGAAACTGTGGACTTGTGTATCTGGGATCTGATGTCAATGTAGCTGGCTACAAACTGCTCGACCCTGCAGGCTGAGCTCATGCAATCTGTGGGGAGTGCTGAGGAGCAATGATTTACTCCACAGAAGGGTAGGAGCTTCCTGCCTTGGAGCTTGTTATCACTGGGGTGCCTTGCCACAACTAAAACCAAGAGGTAAGAAAAAAAGGAAGAACCAAAGGGTGGCTAGAAAGAACAATCTCATGCTTTAATTCCTGGTCAGATCCAGACAGTGCAGCTCACAAGAACTAGGTGTTTTTCAGTATTTCCTAAATATAAATCACATGCAGGTCACATTCTGCGCACCGCTAGGTGACTGACAGAATGCTGGCTAAGAAAGTCGTTTTACACCTGTCCTTTCTAAAAGGACAGTGAATGTTTCTGATTCTAATGTGAATTTGGAAAGGAACTGGCAGAGAAATGAGCTTAGCATTCATTGTTCCATGTGACACTACCTTTGGAGGCTACACACCACGATTAGTTCTAATCTGAGTGCTCACAAAAGTGATACAGAACTCTCTTGAAGAGACCCCTTCAGCTTCTGAACATCATGTATAAAATGGCACCAGAATGCAGGGAATTATTGTCACCCCATGACTCAACAAACCATGGAAGGGTTAACCATGCTTTAACTCCAGTAGCATTTTATAATTTAAAATGCATTTAATATTTAACTCTGACCATTGAACATGCAGACAAGCCACAGAATAGCCTCTTTAAAGGAAACAGGAGCAGGTAAGAATAGAAGAAAGTTAGCGAAGGACTCCTAGGTGAGGACAACCTGAAAATGGAATGATAATATTGAAATTCCTGAAAAAGCAATCAAAAACTCCAACTTTTCTAGATAAAGCTGCTTCTCCTCAGAAAAATAACTGCTACACCACAATTTGCCAGTGGCATTTGCAAATTCATAAACTTGTATTATTACTACTACAGCCATAAAAGGGCATAAGAAGGCTGTATGGTGGAGTTGATTGATGCTAAGCAAAGGGTTTGGGTTTATCAACATCAATAACAAAACCTAAGCTCAACAGAGGTTAGGAACTCAGTACCAAAAGCAGTCTCCAAAGATGTAGGGACTGACTGCATCCAAAATTTATCGCTTGCTTGCTGCCCAACTACGGATTTTGCACATGTGGAGTGAATCTTTGGTAGCAGATAGCCTTTTATCCTCACTTTTTTTTTTCTCCTTAGATGTTTCTTTAACAACAAAAGAAAAGAAAGTTACATAGAAACTGTTTTACAGCGTGTGACAAATCTCTCATTGCTTAACAGTTGCAATTCTATTAATTTGTTCTCATTTAAACAATTTTGTTTCTGTCTCAAAAGCTCATTTCTAAATTCAAGAAACACTTGATTCAATTACACTCACACTTGTTTGAGGTAAATATTTCTTCTGTTATTCACTTATCTAATATGAATTCCAGATTTCAATGAGACAGATCTGCCAAACAGGATGCAGGTAAAAAGTACCACACCTTACCTCTGTCACTGTCATATAAATATGCAAATTTGGTCCACTGATAGTATTCGATCAAGCTAAGAAGAGCTCCCTTGAGGTCAGGTCTCATCTGAATGACAAAGGGATGTGTTCCATCTGTTGGGAAGCTGGGAGTTATGAAAGAGACATGAAGAGTCCCACAGAATGATGTTATGGTATTTACAGACTTCTTGTCATAGAATCCAAAAATAGCAAAGACTCCTCTTGAAAACTGGGAGCAGACTAGAAAGAAGAAAGACAGAAAATTAGTGGAAGAACTTATTTTAAAAATTATTGAAAACTCTACCATGTATATATTTATGCAAAATGTATGTCTGAAAAGTATCTGATCACATAAATACCAGGCAAAAAAAGTCAAATCTCTGCTATGGAGATAATTTGTTAGCATTATCAATTAGTAATATAAAACTTACACTAGAAAAAACAACAGAAAGAAAGTATTAGATATGTGGTGCACACTCCTAGATAATAATTTCAGAAATAAAACATACCAACTCATTCTTAAATTCATTTTATGTTGTAAAGAACAGTGATGACAGACATCAATGGCAGTTGCAATTCAAAAAATGAGACATTATGACCACACATGGCATTATGGAAATAGATAATGTTTTGTCATGCTAAAAATAAACTGCCTCTGAGGTCAAGACTCACTGAGCTTTTTTCCAAAATACTTGAAATAAATTTCCATTTGTGGAAACACAACCAAATCTATCAAGAGCAGTAAAAAGTCCATTTGCTTTAAAGCCCTCCTGTATCAAAACATTATTTTAATTCCTGTTTTGTAGGACTCAGCAAAAGCTGGTCCTTCTGGATGACACTTGCGGTCATGTTGCTGGAAGAATAACCTCATAGGTGTAAATAACCTGCTGAGCATTCACTTTTTATCAGTGGAGACAATTCAAGCCAGCTGATGAATGTGACTGACCACAAAAGCCTGTGCAAAAGAGTAGTTCTTCTAGGATATTCTTTTATTTGAGACTGCAGGATATATTAGTGCCTAAGTTCTAAACCCAGGCTACAATAAGGAAATATTAATCTCTGATTAATTCACACTTATCACTTATGCATTCTTTGGTTTGCAGAGTCACCTTGAACAAGACAGATCCTTCTAGAGACACCTGACCTGCTTATAGATAGAAATCACAATGTAATTGATGCTAATTTTGCCCAGCCATTTAGTGCACTAATCTTTGAATATAATTCATATAAGGGCAAGAATCAGTTGGTTTATTTTTAGCATTTCCTAGATTTGAACTAATAATACATTTTTATCTTTCAAAGTACTTGTATCTTTATTTTAAAAATCGTGGTTTTCTTTTTTTTTAAAGAAATATTATTCCTTTATGCCTGTTAATACTCACTGCTATCTTCTTTTCATGGCTTTGCTTATGTATCTATGCTACCACTCATCTCTCATGTCCTAATTATTCCTATACTCCGATTAAAAGCACTTAAACAGGATGAGTGAAATTCTGAGTCTGCCAGTTTTAAGTTTTCATCTATTAACTTTAATTAGGTCAGAATTTCGCCTCAGGTCAGAAAATACAAGTGATTAAAAAACTTGATGAGTAACACCTCTTTATAAAAGGATGCTGCAGGTTTTACAGGGCTAGAGTACAAGATGGTCAAACCTTTTCCATTCTAACTACAAAACATTACAGAATCACAGAATTGTTTTGAATGGAAAAGACCTTTAAGTTCAGAGTCCAACCATTAACCCTGCACTGCAAAATCTATCACTAAACCGTGCCCCCAAGTGGCACATCTCAACATCTTTTAAAGACATCCATCTACTCAACAGCTTCCCTCAGACAATTGTTCCAATGCCTCCCAACTCCTCCCATGAATAAATTTTTCCTAATATCCAGTCTAAACATCCCCTATCCTAACTCTAGGCCATTTCTTCTTCTATTGCTTGCTATTTGAGAGGAGACAGACTTCCACATTGCTACACCCTCCTTCCAGGCAGTTGAAGAGTGATAAGGTCTCCCCTGAGCCTCCTTTGCTCCATGCTAAATATGCTTAGCTCCCCCAGTTGGTCCTCACAAGACTTGTGCTCCAAACCCTTCCCCAGCTCTGCTTCTCTTCTCTGGACATGCTCCAGCACCTCAATGTCCTTCCTGTTTTGAGGAGCCAAAACCTGGACACAGGATTCAAGGTGTGGCTGCACCAGCGCCGAGTACAGGGCGACAATCCCTGCCCTGGCCCTGCTGGCCACACCATTTCTGATCCAGGCCAAGATGCCACTGGTCTTCTTGGCTACCTGGGCACAGCTGGCTCATGTTCAGCTGCTGTTGACCAGAACCCCCAGGTCCTTTTCCATAGGGCAGCTTTCCAGTTGCTCTTCCCCCAGCCTGTAGTGCTACGTGGAGTTGCTGTGAGCCAAGAGAAGGATCTGGCATTTGGCCTTGTTGAGCCTCACACAATTGGCCGTGGCCCATAAATCCAGCCTGTCCAGATCCCTCTGTGGAGCCTTCCAGCCCTCCAGCAGATCAACACTCTCACCCAAACTGGTGTCCTCTGCAAACAGACCAAGGGTGCACCATTATCTAGATGAGGATAAATACATCAAACAGGGCTGGCCCCAACACTGTGTCCTGGGAGACACCACTTGTGACTGGCTGCCAGCTGGATGGAACTCCAATCATCACTGCTCTCTGGGCCTGACCATCCAGGCAGCTTTTTACTCCTCCAAGCCTTAAGCAGTCAGTTTCTCCAGGAGAAGGCTGTGGAAAATGGTATAAAAGGCTTTACTAAAGCCAGGTAGACAAGATTCACAGCCTTTCCCGCATCCACCAAGCGGGCTGTGTCGCCATAGAAGGAGATCAGCCTGGACGAGCAGAACCTGCCTTCTGCAAACCTGTGTTGGCTGGGCCTGATCACCCGTCTGACCTTTGTGCCTTGTGACAGCATTCAAAATGTCCTTCCCCAGCACTAAGGTTTGGCTGACAGGCCAGGTTATCCTTCCAACTCTTGTGAATGAGTGTCACCTTTGCTAATTTCCAGACAATGGGACCTCCACAGTCCTTGCAGACTTGATGTCAAGTCAACCATCCCATGACCAAGAAAAACTCCAAAAATCAAAATTCCACTGATGATGCCAGGCTTAGAGCCAGGTATTGATCTGCTGGCTTGCTATTTTTTTCTGTTTCTTCCCTCATTTTCTCTGCACCTGGAAGGATAGAGGAAAATGCCACTTGTGCTCCTGATCCCTCAGCCAGTTGTCCCAAGTCCCTGAGGTCTCTTGCTTGCTCTCAGAGAGACTTCAGGGACTTGGGGCAGTCTTCACGGACTTACTCAGACTTCTTGTTGTAACTTCATTACTGTCCATATGAGAAAAAAAAGTCAATGAAGGACAATCAAAGGCAGTATTCGGGGCAGGAAGCTTTCTCTTCATGTCTTAAACCAAAGCCCCAAGGAGGCAGGGCTGGCTGGCATAAGGCACCTTCTGTTCCCTTCAGCAGGGACTCATCTATGGAAATGACCCATCTTTTTTCTTTATGGAAGCAGTTTTGATGCAGAGTGTAGGCCAACCTCAGCAACACCTCCAGGCTGGATGAACCACTGTCCTTGTTAATGCTCAGTTTCACTTGCAGAGCCTCATACCTGTTATGGGAGGGCACCTGGGAAGGTGGGGCAGTCACAGAGGAGGCACACCAGCTACATCAGGCAGGAACCTGTCACCTTTGCCCCCTATCCCTTAAATCACTATGTTTATCCAGGTGGAAAGAGCAAAGGGAATCCTCTGTGTCACGTATCCAGTCTGCCTGTCCAGCCTGTATCAGGGAAAGCAGGTAGCTTTTAGTCTCTCTTGCTCTTCCTGCTACTCCTCAACCCACTGACCTCCCAGAACTGAGCACAGAGGGTTCCCCTACCCGGGCACAGCTCCCACAGGAGTGCCTGCTGCTGCTGCTGGTCACTGCTGGCAGGAGCAGGCTCCACCCTCCAGCCCGACACCTGTGTGGCAACATGCTCCCATCGGAGCCCGGTCTCTCGGCAGCTGTGTCATGTTGAACAGAGATTTCTGAAAAAGGCTGGGAATTTTCTGAATAGCTTTACTGTTTAAGTTACTAGAACTCCTTATTCTATTCCACATGATTATGCCCTCACTGAGGCAAAACCAACTCACTACCTCCCCACATACTCATGAATAATTGTCTCCCATGTGCAGCGAAGGCTAAATACCATCTGAATTTGCAACAATAAATGCCTTATAATTCACCTTCAAAAATGCACATAAAAATAGAGCACCAGTTTACTTCTGGATTCCTGGATGAGAATATTGCAAAGACTTACTTGTACACTACTGTGACCTTCTGTATTAAACCATTTTAATACTGCATATAAGGTGACAGAGACAATGACAGTCTCATCAAAGGACCACTGAAAAATAAAAATGTTTTATGTCACTACTGAAAACACCTGGAATGCCAACACCTGTCATACTGCTTTTCTTCCATCTCCAGTCAGCAATTTTAGGTATAGATGGAATAATGTTCCCTACAGCAGCCAACAACCAGAAAATTTGAAAACCATGGGTGATGCCTTTTCAGAATCACCACCCATCCTCTCATCACCTTCCTGACACTGGAGACATTTACCCTGACCCATGAGTTTTCTTACTTTTGCTCTTCCTATCTTCTCTGTATGCTGAGGACAGAGGGGAGAGTGAGTGGCTGTGTGAGTGCTTTGCAGCTGGTAGGGTTAACCCATGACAGGGTAAAAGGTGCTATTCCACTTTCCACCCCCAGGACAGACCTGTGACAGGACAGACTGCTGGCCTGTGCTCCACTGTGCCGCTTCAGTGACACAAACATGCACCCACTCTATGCTCTTCAGAAGACAGCTGCTGTTCTTTCAAACCAAACATCCTCCCTGACAGGGCACAAACTCATACCACCTATCATCACAACTTACTTAAATATAGCAGTCTTGGATTAACACAGTGAACAATTCTGTTTAATAGTCTCTACACTTGATAAATCATCAGTCCTTACATAGATATGTGTTCTGGGGAAGGCTGGTAAATCTGGAATTTTGATCTCTTCTCCTGCACAAAGTGAAAGACAAGTAAAAAGCACCACCTCCAGCTGGGAAAGTCAAGTCACTGCAGTTCTAAGTACCTGGAGGAGCTGTGGTTTGAAAGCTGAATTACACATGCACACATACGGGTAAACAATCCCAACAAATAATATGGTAAAAGCAAAATAACATTTTATATTTTTAAAATTATTATGAAACTTGTCAAACAGATACAATGCCTCATTTAATTCAACCATGGCTCCCTTAATGAAATAAAATCTCTCTAACATAAATCTTCAAGTGTGGACGTAACTCACATCTGGGTTAGCCAGAAAAATCAGGATCAACTATAATCCAGGTAAAAATAAATTTTCATCAGCAGTAATCAGTGTCACAATGTCACACAGAAGAACCTCACTGTTTTGCTTTTCTGTGTGAAATTCCACTAACGGTGAGTAGGCAGGCACCTATGCTATCTAATAAAAACATATTACGAATAAGCATTTAGACTTTGTATAAAGACAAATTCTTGCAATTATTATGGGGTTTTTTTGCCTTTTAGGAGCAGAAGGGAAAAGAAAGGATGGTGACCCAGAGGATAATGCAGAAACTGCAATTGTTTTTGGCAGGATTCCCACCTCAGACTAAATCTACAGTCATGTTGCTATTGCTGGAAGACATTAGTTTTATAACGGTGAACCACAAGCTGTTCATGATTATTAGAGTAAAAAAAGTCATGATGATTAGGACTCATAAGCCATTGAAATACGAAAGATCTATTTCATTAATGACATTAGAACCAACTGCCAGGATTCATTTCTTTCAAGCTCTCCTACATGAATTTAAGTTTTTTGGGTTTATGGGGTCCTTTCTAGAAACAGTCTGTAGCTTACTTAGAAACAAGAGGGGAAGAATATAGTAAGCTCATTTTGTGATCACTGTTCTAAAGATATTCTCCCAGAATGGCAAACAACTGTGAATTCCAAGAAACAGGGTAACTAAAGCTTCTTGAGAAGGAATAATTACCGGAAGGTGTTGTTATAGTTAAGGTTTAAGTATTTTATATTTGACTTCTTGTTCTACAAACATAGCCAGGCACAACCTAGCTTGCCTTTGTTTTCTAGAGCACTAAAAAGGTGCCCTAGACTTTTATTCCAAAAGCTAGAGGCCAGATTTGTTCAACAACAAATTAAACTTAAGCCTGCAATGAGAAATAGGCGCCCTGTCAGAAGGTGGCAAAAACTGCTTGCTCCATTATTAACTCTTCCATTGTTAAGTACATCTGCTGCTTCTCAGAACTCCTTCTTGCATTCATATGCATTCATACCTTTCTCTCTTTCCCACTTTCTCCATTTCATTATTCTGTTTTGTCAATGAACTCTCTAAGCAGGATAACATGGTATTTAGCACTGTGGTCATAACTGGTTCTTCAGAAACAAAGAAATACAGCACTTCAGAGTCTTTGCCTCTCATCACCTAGAGCATATTTCTGTGATGCATAGCATCCTAAACCCAAAGCTCAGCAAGTGCCAACTGAAGAGTACACTTGCAAATTACAAACATCACAAATATGCTAAGCTTTACACAATGAAGTGACTCCAGCGAAGAAATGATCGTTTGTTTGCATGACTGAAGAACTGAATCATTAAATCACATAGAAACAGTTGGATTTGAATACATATGCTTAGAAATTCTTTCTGATTAAGTCCTCCTAAACCAAGATTTCTTCCTTCAGTATTCTCCAAAGGGAAAGTAATGAACCTAATAATTGTTTACATTCAGGGACAATTAAATTGGAAAAAGAAAATTAGCAAAGTGCTAATTACTTACTGAAATTAATGCCTGATAGTACCTGCTTACAGGTAAATTTCCAAACATTGGTATCATGACTCTTGATATACATCTGAATTTTTATTTTTGAGAATTTTAACACTTGGTTTCTGTCCAAAGATGAAAACTTACAATGAGAAAGTATTTGCCATTCAGTGCTTAGATTACAAATGCTGTCCAGTAGTAATGTGGCTTTACGTATTAAGTAATATTGTAGTACCTTGGTTTATTATTAGTGCTAACAAAACTGCTTTAATATTAGCACAGGGAAATAAGTATTCAGTGCAATAATTTAATCACACACAATGGAATAATCATTCTCTTACTTCTGTGAGAAAGAAACTACAGCATAAGTATAAAGAGAGTCAAGCACTGCCTCTTCAGAAGAGACAAAAACACAAAGGTAACACTCTTTGGTTTGAAAAGTTGATAGATGAGTCAGAAGTAGCCAGGAACAAGATGTAGAAACTGAATGCCCAGTTTACACAATCATTTCAGCTTCTGAAAGACCACACTATGAATAAGCAGACAGTGGGAAGGAACAATAGATGGAACAAAAAATAAGCAGGAATCACACAGAAAATAAAGAATTCACATGCAATTGAAACTGTATCAGAAAATCATTGTGAAAATAAAAGCCAGTATGGATTGCTTCCAAAGCCATTACAAAAACTGCAACACAGCAGACAGTATATTGCATACACTTTTCCTAGACTAAATAATTTTTTTCAGCTAATATTGTAGATATAGTCTGCGTATTTTACCCATTCAGATTCTACGATTACCTCCTAGACATAAGCTTCATCTCAGGGTGACTGAATAAGGCATAAGGAATCACCCAAGTCCACCCAAAGGGATATTTAGAACCACAAAAAGTATGTTTTAAGCAGAACAATCTGAGACAGAAATAGTTTTTTCTAAAGGCCATGGTAGGTTAACTGAAATTGGGAACAAAAAAGCTCCCCAAGGCACAAAGAAGAGCATAATAAGTGAAAGACAACAGACCAAAGCTTCATGGTAATAAAACACAGGGCATAGACCCTAAAATAGGGCTGGCATTTTAAAATTCCAAGATACCCTTTACCAAAGCTGAGAGCCAATCAATGCCAATTAAAAAAAATCAATGGCAATCAGAACTAAAAATACGCTATACTTCTGGATAATAAAACACTGAATTACTCTGAAAAGACCTTCCCTTTTATTTCTGCAAATTTTAATTCCAGCCCTGATAAATGTGGAGTTTTGTCTTATTTTAAGCATTTAAAAAAATCTGCCCAAAATTATAATCATTCAAAACTGGCCTAAAGTGTGTATTTTCCTCTTTGCAGATTGTCCATTCACATATTTTATGGCTAAAAAAAAAACCCTGAAACAAACCAGATCTTATTGGGAAAGGTTCATTGAACATTGAGCTCACACATCAAGAGCGACGCAGAGCTCGTAAATACCTCAGTAACAATCCTGCTCACCTGTACACTCAGCATTAATGCACAAAATGTGACTTACAGCAACAGGCAGGGAGCTCGCAAGCCATCATTCTGTATCAGAACCGGGGCGCTCAGTTTTCCACAGAGCTGACTGGAGAAATTCTCACAGCCTCAGAGACTGAAAAAGGAAAATTAAATCCCGAGGCCAGAATGTCTGTAGAGGATAATTATGGCGGAGCAAATGCAAAGGATTTTTCCTTTTTTTTGTACCTTTCCTGGCAGAAATGCCATCTTCAGTTATTGCTACAACCTGAACTGTGTGCTCAGAGATTATGCAACCGAATGGAACTTTCCACACCTTGTTATTAGCAAAAGCAGCTTTGATCATTTTGTAAAATTAGATTCAAAACCTGGTTTGCTGCAGCACAAAACAAGCTCAAGAGCCAGAGGAGAGGCAGATTAATCTATTTTAACCAGTCAATCACACTTCACACTGAGGGAAGAAACTTTGTGCCAATATGGGATATTTTAAGCAAGCACAAAAAAGCCTCCAAGAAGTTAGTAGCCATCTGTTAGGAAAGTACATGATGATAGGCACAGCTTCTCTATATGCTAATGCTGCAATAATGAAGGTGGTAAATAAACATCATGTTCACAATGAAACAACAGGTCAGAAAAACACTCTGTTTCAATGACAGTTGCATTCAATTACAAATTGTTTGGCTGTGAGCTGTAAAGCATTTGGAAATCTTTTTCATTGCTAGGACAATTACCATGATGTAAAAGGAATCATTACAAACACCGCTGGAAAGAATCATGTTAAAATTATTATGTTTTTACGAATCAAATAAGATTCCTGGCACAAAATTACAATGCAAGTCTCCTCATGAAAGAAAAAAAATAGTTCATATTCCACAAAATTATTACACAGTTCTTCACTGTTAGGATCCTAACAGTGTATTTGTCCAAATGTCCACTTTCTCCACATGAAGGAGATATAATATTTCCTGAACCCCAAAGATAATGACCTAGGAACTCTATTAAATAACAGAAATATCTTAATCTTGTCTTCAAAATCCAGATATTCTTCAGGAAGCTTCTCTCTCCCCTGCCATCCCAAATACAAACCATTCTGTTTCCATTTGATTACACGAGTTTTAAGTCAATCAATTCCCTTCAAATCTAAGAACTCACCTTGCAAATATGCTGGGGTGGTGTTCTGACTGTGTTTCTACCTTTCCCAACAATTAAAACCTTGCAGTAACACAAAATTTAGAGTGTCCAACAAAGTATTACTTCCTAGATGTAGAAGCAGATAATCAAAGCTAAGAAAAAGCTACTGGCTTTTTGTAGCCACAGCCCAAGTCATGCAGAAGTCATCTATTTCAGGGCAAGGCTTGCTTTGTTCAATCAGCATAACTCTGCCGAATTTAACAGAGCCAATATAATTTATCGCAACTAAAAATGTAATTCTCCATTTTTAGCATAACCATTTTCACACATATTTTCAAACCAGAAATGTCATATACAACAGAATACTCATCATCTCCTTTTCCCCTTAATCAGGCATTGCTGGAAGCATCCCATTTCTACATTTCATTAAACTAATCATATTCCAGTTCCCAAGAAAATGTCATTGTGTAAAACTGTCTTTGAAAAATTGTAAAAGGATTTGGAAAGAGATAAAATTAACTTGGTAGGCAAAAGTACTTTTTGTTAAAATGTTGACAGATTGGGATTCAATTTATGAACTTGTTTTTCTTTAATTGAGCTAGAAGGACCAACCATGACTCCTGAACAGATTGTCTAACACCATCTAAAAGGAAATGTGGTTTCAGCACAGAGTTCCTCTGTCAGAAGAATGGGAATAGCTACGAGAATAGACTCTGAGGTTACCTCATAAGGATAAAAAAAATAAATCTGGAACAAATCTTAAGGAAACTGCTGTAAGGAATAAAGGTGGTTTCATGAGGCAGAGAAAGTACAGCAGAAGATATGAAAGTGACCTATTACTTCTGAAAAAGGATCCATGTTATATTTTTAAAGGAATAAATGAGATTTTCCAACTGGTCACTGGTGACCTGCCATACATCTTATTCTGAGAAAGTCAGATGTTTAGTCCTGTTTATTGCTTACATATCTCTGTCTGAAATGATGCAGCTGGGAGCATACTTCCTTCCCCCTGCACAGGCCAGCCTACACCTTGTCACTCCAGCACTGCAGAACACAGCTGTACTACAGCCTGTAACACCCAGCCTAAGCTCCCCTCCCTCCAGACAGCTGAACCTGATTTGCAAGTAAATTATCTAACTAAAAATTTTGGCACAATTCTGCTGAGAGGAATATCTCACACAAACTCATGACTAAATGTAACAGCAATAAAGACAATTCCCTATGCTGTCATGGGTCTAACAGCTTCTAATCCTCATAGGAATAATGATGGATCTCTGCCACCTGTAACAACTTCCACCCAGCATTGTCCCAGCCTAATCCACTGACCTACAGCAAAGGACAGCTTCATTTGGTTCTTTTGGTGATATTTTAGCAGCACTTCCAGCCACAGTCTAACTTCCTGCAACATCTTGCGGATTTATGACACTCATTGGGATAATCAGCTGTTAATCTAATTTTTCAGGCTTTATTTGTATTTAGAAACGGTCCAGTGCTCACACCACACACCTTCCTATCTGTATGCCCTGTTTTTCAATGACAGTAGTAGTAAGAGAAACATCATTTGTTTGGGAAGTATTCAAAGAGCATTTAATAAACATTATTAGTAATACAAATCAGAAAAGCACTAAGATCCTCTTAATTAGGTCACTCTAGTGAACAGCTGTTTGTCCTGATTATATGACTTATTTAATTAAAAGAAGAACTTATTCAATAATAAAGCAGTAAGGAGAGCTGCTTTATTATTGAATGATAAATGTAAAATGAGCATGCATTGCAAACATAGTATGAACATTCCTTGCCTCTCCTTTGCCAATTGCTTTAATCTTCAATAATATGATGCATTTCAAAATGCATTAAAAGTTTCCAACTTTTTTTCTTATTTAGAGTTGGCTGATTAACTCATTAAAGAAACTTGCAAAGGTGTGATACAGCACATCATTACCAGTTATTTTAACGAAGCAATGATTCATCCTTATGTTTCACTGTGACTGAGATTATACTTTCAGATTTTTTTCTTCCTGTGTTCAGATCTCACAGAAGTGGGGCTAATTAGTTTAATGACATTTGACACTGTTTAGCCTCCATGTTTTGCCTAGATTACCTGAGCTAATTTGAGCACCAACATTGTACTGCACACTATGTATAGACATGTACATAAGCTACATCAAACTGAAAATAAAAACATTTCTAGAGGAAACTTCTAAAGCAACACCTAAAACAGCATGAAAACACATTGCCATACAGCACTGAAATAGTGCCAGAGAGCCACGTTATCTGGGCCTTTAAGTTCTCTATTGCAAACCTCCTGCTATATTATGTATGTTCTCTCTATATTTATGTATGAATTATGTATGTTCTAAATATATGTTTTGCAGAGGCTTACAGGATTAATAGATTTGACTTTATAAAAATATCCCATTCCCCCACCCTCACTGCCATTTCATTGGTGAGCCCAAGTCACCACAGTAAAAAAAACCCCAGAACAACAACAACAAAATCCCCCCCAAAACATACAAACAAGCAAACTCCTCCACAAAGCAAAATACATTTTATGGCCTTACACATTCAGACTATACTTCTTCCTTTAGCTGAGAAATGTCAGGGAACTCTGTGCTGTGCATATAAGATCAGTAACTCATTTTTGGAAAATGTGCTTTTCACTACACGTTCTTATGCTTTAAAACTTTACCATAATTTGCCTGAGACAAATAATCATTAAAATATTTATCAACACTATTTAGTACATGTCCTCTAGTAAAGCAAATAAACTTTTCAACTTCCCTTGTAAATAGTTACCTCAAATTGACCTTATTTAGTAAGAGCTTCTAAGCACATATTAAGTCCAGGCACATTGACATCACAGAAATGAAAATCTACTTCTCCTTTGTGTCAAATATCAGGAAAAAAAACACATTTAATATAGAGTCTTCGCAGAAAATGTTGGTTCAAGGAAACACATCAACCTCAAGCAGCTGGTGATAAGCCCTCTAGAAATAGATTACTGACACTTGAAAGAAAATATTAACACCTGCACTGCACATCAAAAGGCCAGACTAAGGATCTAGTCTGAATGCTCCAGCCACCTACTCACAGCAGAAACTGCACTCTGTTCATTCTTCCTGGGCCTTTGAGTTTGGTAGCAAGCTGTGCACTGGCCTCAGAGCACATGTGCAAAATGGAGAGTTGCTATTAAAAATTGAATGTTTCAGGGGTTTTACCTTCGGCTGACTTTAGGTTATCCCTGTGGACTAAATACCCACTAGTCCTTTGATTGCACCAGTGGAATTCCAGAAACATATCCTCCAGTTCAGTTAATTAAAAAAAAAAAAAAAAAGTGTTCCTTGGGTTCCTAAACCAATCCAGAATAAGAAACAAGCAGCAGAGCCAGGGCCGATTAGGAAACTTCCTTGAAATATTCTACTCTTAATCCAAACCGAATTATTCAGGTAGAGACACCCATGTATTCCCATGGTATGAAACATATATTTCCATTTGAACATAAGTAAAATTTGATATGATGGGAGAGCACTAAAACTGGTTACAGTAGGCTGCATAAATTTAGTGTCCCTTGAGAATTTCAGGTTTTCACTGACAACTTGCTAAAAAGGAGTATATAGCAAGAACAGAAGCACTAAGCTTCAAGTCTTCTTTAACTTCCTGTTCTTAAGAGGTCCTTGATTTTTCACAGTCATATATGTTCAGGTTGCACCAGCTCCCACAAATAAAAAAATTAAAAAGTATTTACCCATGTTGACATCTTGCATAGCCCTATCATTAGCATCTGGCTTGGTGGTTTGTTTGATGCCCTAATTAATTGAAAAAATGCTAAATGTGTTACTTCCCAAACAAATATCACCTCTCTTCTTTTCTGCTATTTTTAAAAACTCATTACTTTCAAACAAGTGTCCCGATTTGGGTGTCTTTTTCATGAAGTAAACACCAGGCATTGGCAAAACACAAATCATGCTGTAGCATCTTATAGACTGATTTCTTATACTTACAAGTGGCTGCTTAAAATTTCTAGCACTAGCCAGCTGGAGTGGTTGCTGTGCACTGCAGGGAGAGTAGTCCAGTCTTGAATAATTAGACTTCAGAGTTACAAAACACAACTGAGCTCCTACAGTTAAAGAAATTTCTGTAACAGCCCTAACACTCCCCATTACTTTTGGAAAATCAGACCACAATTTTCATAGCTAAGAAACAACAGCTTGATCAATTGCTGAAGTTCAAGTGAAACAGCTAAGATTTTTTGATCTATCCTAATAATGAAGCAAAGAATATGCTTTTTAGTGTTTCCACACTTGACAGTCAGCAGCTGTTTCAAATTTTGGTTGATATGGTCAGGAGGGCCTGCATGCTTGGTTGGTTTAGCATTTTTCCATAGTTTGACCAAGAAACAACATTTAGATTACTCTAAATGATGATTACTGAAAATGTTATTTATCTTTCTAAGCCACACTTCCCGCATTTAACTGAAATGTAACCTCCATTATGGTAACTTTGTTCAGGGTAATCTAGTACCTCACTCTGTTTGCCCGGAATAATTAGTTTTTGCTCATACAGCATTCTAATGCTTCAGGCTTTTAAAATAGCTTCTATAAATACACCTGAGCAGCATTGTAATGCAACAAAATACAGCATTTTGTAGCATATGGCACACAAAGCAGTGAAGTGAAGGGCAAGCCTAGCTCTCAGCTGTGGCATGCCACCTAGTTTGTTCCATAACACTTATTTAACCATATGGCTCCTCCTGGGTGGCAAGGCATCACTAAAACACAGGTGTGTATCCTTTCACTTGGATTCCTGACCCATGTGACACAGCTGAACTCAGCTCTTCTAATCCCATATTCAGTGTCACTTCTGCTGTATAAATTTACATAGAGTTTACTACAATGAACAAACAGAAATTGTGCAAAACGCCTGCAAAATACTTAATTACATTGACTACTGTTTAAAAACATTTCCCTCTGGAGAACAAAGCCCAATCTAAAACTCACCGACAGTTACATAAACCACTGAACAAGGACACATTTAGAAGAAAAATGTCTACTGTCTGACCAAGAGCAGATGGGTTCCCTGACTTCCTCTGAAACAAAGCCACCAGCATGGAATCAAAATCTCATTTATTTTGGCCCAACCGTTAGTGAGGCAAACCTGAAAATTTTAGCATGCTGGTTCTCCCCAGTCCAAGGTTCTTATTTCAGAACTGCTCTGTCTCTGATCCTCACCATTAATGTAGTCTCTCTCTTTTGCTTTCCACCAGACTATATGAAATCTGTTTCAAGAAGTCCTCTGAGCTTATTATTAGGCTTCATCCCTTAGAGGATCACAAATAGACAGGAAGGCTTCTGCATTCAAACACTGCCAGTTTGGCACCCTTTAATACTACATAAATCAGAAAAGGCTGAAACCTAGAAAGACTTTTTTTGCTACTCTCTATACTAAGTCACACTAAAAACATTGTTGATCACCTGGCTGAATCTATTACATAAAACAATACTGGGATTTTCCCCCTTTCACCCCAGTTTTTTTACTTTCCATTGAGCATCCTTTTTTAGGGATACTGTGAAATGTCTTGCCTTGAAAACTACAAGTGCCTCAGTTCACCCTCTAAGAAACATGGAAAACAGCTAAAGTCAATTTCAGAATTGCATTGAGCTGAGCTATTGTTTCAGTACCTGAAATTGCCATTGAAAATATTTGCAAGAACCACCATTTTATTATGCAAACATGTGAAATACAGTAGCAGCTTAATCTTATTCTCATTGGAGTCATTGGAAGTTTTGCTATTTACTGAAAAAGGAAACAGATCAAACACAAGAAGCTTAATAATCCAAGCTCACTCACCATTGTGCAAATAGCACTTGATTAATTCAAGGGACCACCGTAACAGACAGAAGGGCTCTGTGCAGGAAAATGTGAATGGCTCTCGTTCTTCATAGGGGGAGAAAAGGTTTCTACCACAGAAACCCTGGGAGTAATGCATCATGCTCTAGTGCTGGTCAAAGAGCTACACGATGGGTCTCTGTGTCCCTGTTACTCTCAGGGCTCAAGGCCCCACAGGACTCCCCACCCTACAGACACACAAGCAAATCCCACTCACTAAAACCAGTGACTCTACCCAGCCATGGGTTCACAGCATCATCCAGGGCAATCCTGTCCACAGACAGATTTGGTTTTAATGAACCCAAAACAAAGTTGCATTTTTATAGTCTTTGCC
Organism: Phainopepla nitens; assembly: GCA_013400175.1. Classification (NCBI taxonomy): domain Eukaryota; kingdom Metazoa; phylum Chordata; class Aves; order Passeriformes; family Bombycillidae; genus Phainopepla; species Phainopepla nitens. The sequence goes on from VXBQ01015230.1 coordinate 614,149, forward strand.
TCTACTAAGATATTTTATGTAATAGCAAGAATAAATTTGTTTAGACAATGAACAATAACAGAGGTATAATGTACATTTTGCTGCTATCCTCTGTCAAATAAATGCTAGTCAAATGCTTCCATCAACTCTTACTGTGAAGACAGACTGCCAGAATAGCAGAGAAATTTTGAACCTTTACAAGACACTTTAACCATATGTCTTAATTTGTTTGTACCTTTAACCCATGTTGCTGAACTGAATCCAGTACAAAAGCAGTGAATATAGGAACTATTTCCTTTTCATTTGGACAGTGATAAAAATGCAAATCAAATTAAAAAAATTATAGCAGCATGAAGATTTTATATTTAACTAGCAAATAATAAAAAGATGCATACTTACACGGTTTAAAAAAACTACAAGAATTGTAAACAAAACATACAGTTTAGTAAACTTCAAATATAAATCACTTCGAATATAGTATCTTGAAACGTGACACTAAAAAGATCAAGAGAAAGTAAAAAGTAAAAAAAAAAAGGAAACAAAAAAAAATCAGAAGTAAGGCACAACCTCTCCTCCTTTTCTCCTTAATACAGTATCTTAAAAGTATCTTATAGTCATGTAAGTAGAAAACTGTGCCAAGAGCAATTGTGGAAAACTGTGCTATCTGATCATAAAAATCAGGTTTGATTTCATGACTATTAAATCTGCATGCAACGAATATGATAAATTTATGTTGTGTATATTCAAAAAACAATTTAAAAATATTTTCAAATTGAAGGGACTACTTTTATTTTTTAATTACTTGGCTAAATATGTACATTTAAATACTGCAGAACTATCATTCATTATATAGTTGCCAATGGCAAGGGATATAAGCATTTTGTATGCTTAAAAATGTAAAATATTTTGGAGTGTTCTTGTTACTAGTTTAAAAGGTTAGAATATGCATAAAATACACTAGCTAGGGACTTAAAATTAATGAAATATTTCCTATAAGTAGGTCAAATTACATGAGCTTTCAAAAAGAAAAAGTATTTTATTCCACATGACAATTCTGAAGTAGATTAACAACACTTAAGCACAATATGGAACTGGGATTCCACACAAAAGGTTAAGCAACACTGTTGTTAGCAAAAGGCTTAACCTGCTTCACACAAATATGGGAGATCAATTACTATTTGCATATAAACCCAGCTATTCAGAACTTTCCTTGAAAAATTCAAATGATAATCATAAAAGTAAAATTCAGAGTAAGCATGAGCTAAGTACCTTAAGCAAAGGTTATCTCAAGCATTAATTATATTTTAGGTAAAAAATGCGACTTGGCCTATGTGTATCACATCTACTCCATTAGAAAGCTTCTTCTGTCTCAGATTCCTTTTCAGGGATACCAACTCAGGCTGTGAAACAACTGCATTAAAATGATGATTTAAAGAATGAAATATTTGAAGAATTGCATGATGGTTCATGTTCTTTTCCTTTCAAGTTCTTTCTTTGCCCTTTTTAATGTTTTAGGTCCTTTCTATGATAGCACTGCAGCAAGTGTTGAGTTGCAAGCTGTCCACATTGCCAACTTCTTGACTACATTCAAAAAACTTCCCAACAGTTCCATGCACAAATCACAAGCAGTAGAGATGACTAAGACTGCAAAAATCTCATCTAAGTCATTCTCTTTCTAGAGCAGGACCATGTCTTTCACCCACTCCTAACAAGACAACTTTCATCAGTCATGAGCAAGTCTCACATTCAGGAGCTAAGCCATGACAGCTGTGAATGACAAAAAGCACATTTGCACAATTCTCTTTGGGCTCTAGCATACAGGAATGAAGGAGGTTTAATTCACCTTGTTGGGAGGTTTTAAAATGCACATTAAGTTTATGACTTTAGCTAGGCCATCCCAACCCTTGTTGGGCATGTCTGTGTAGACAGTCTCAGAGTTTCCATCACTGCAGAAGGAATGTCATTGAACTCACGTTATCATCACTAGCTGCTAAGCTGCAGCTACTGCACAGTATCAGCAACACATCTTATAGGATGGGCTTTTATGTTGAAACCCTCAGTAAGATTTCAGAGAGAGATATTTTGTGGGGGGAAAAAGGCCAACTCTTAAATATTTCAAATAGTGGTTACATTTAAATGTTAAAAAAAAAAAAATCAAAAAACTTTTGTTTCTAGACATTACCAGCACAAACTGTATCAGAATTAATGACACTTTTGATTATGACAGCATAACTCTACTGTGGATGCTCTTGCTCTGGAATATTCCTTAAGAAACAACGCCTTTGCTATAAATAAAAAAAAAAAATAGCTGAAATAGTAGACTTCATTTCAAAGACATTATATTCAAGGCCAAACAGTTATAATATTAATCAGTGGACTAGAAGTTAAATCAATACAGCACAACATAGGTGAAAGATAACTTGTGCCCTAATGTTCTCATGGCAGACTGCACAAACCTCTGTTTTTGTGGGTTTTTTCTATACCTGTAGATGTACAGTATACCCACAGTATGACAATATTTATGACACGACTGAATGACCTCATACAACTTCTACAAGTAAAGAAGGAGAAGCCAGAAAAGGCAAAATTGTTAATTGTAGATGGAAAGAGGGAGGCAGATGAAACAAATAATTATTATTAAAAAAAAAATATTTTCTGTGAAAAGGCAAAGACAAGAAAGAACAACTGAAAAATTATTGCTGGAAAAGTGCAATTTATCCAGCTAAAGTATTTTGTTGTATGTTCCTTGCTGTCTTCCCATGCCGAAGAGCTTAACCATTGAAGGTGTCTCTTTTCTCTTTCTGTACTACAGCTAGAAAGATTGCTGTGTCACTGCTGACAAGCTGCTATTCTCAGATGCCCAGCTGAAAAATCCTATATAAACTGATTTTCTGCCTCACTTTAATATGGCACGACCTCAACCACCCTCAGTTTCAGCACCTGAAGTTGCCCAGCCCTACAGTTCTTTGCCCCTTGAATGGTTATGCTCCTTGGCAGCTGGCATTTGGAAGTGCCTGAAACTGTGCACTATTAGATGGTAGCAAGTGATTCCCACTGGCAGATTCACTAGGGCCCCCAAACCAGAGAGGGTGCAATGAGAGCACAAAGAAGAGAGTATAATCTGCTATTTTAGATTCTTAAGCAGCACTGAAACCAGCAACAGGGTTTACACCTTAGAAATCATTAAAATTAACAGAAATCCTCCTAGGGGTAATTCTTGCAAAAGACAAAGACTTCCTTTTGCGTTCAAAGGCCTGGAATATTCATCTTTGGAAAATCAACTCATTTACAAATGTAACTGCAGTAGTGAGCCACCATTATTATAATTAACCATATAATCTTTAGTGGGGATCCATCCTCGTGATGCACATTTCAGTCTCATTTCATAAGAATGGAAGAACTGTTGAGTGGCCTCAGTGAAAAAACATCCCAAATGTACCTGAATAGAATTAGGATCCAAAGCAGCAAAGCTTTCAGGAAAGCCCGAGATACTGCCTGTGATGAGATCCCTTCTAACAGGTTCACTTAAGGTCCTAAATGCTCGATCCAAATACTGGCAGATCAGTCTGAGGAGAAAAGCAATCTTTTTAAATGGTCCTTCGGGAAGACAGGGCTTGCAGTGAATTTGGTACTTTCTGGTATATTGTCTACATTCCAGGAAAGAGTATTAAATACTGAAAGGATCTAGGGAAGAGGAAGTCATTGTGAATTATAGCCCAGTGCATGGCAGTCTCAGACAGGAACCCATCAAAGCCCTTTAAATCCCAGCACACAGGTTATGAGTTGGCAGTCAATGCCAGTTTTTCCCAAATCACAGCAAAATGCAGATCACAAAAAAAGGCCATTAGGTCAGATAGAGGCAGTATGAAAAGGAGAGCAGCTGAGAGCATCAACCCTTTTAAGTGGTATAAGAAATGTCAGTGTTCTTATTTGTATTAGCAGAAATTAACAATGAGTCTACGAAAATTACAAACTAGGCAAAAGGAAAGGGGGAATGATAACTAGTCTGCAGTAGTGTTTTTCTAACAGGGATTTTCAAAATATAAAGACTGTATCACCCTTTAAATCAAAGTAAGGTATTAAAATGACATTAAGGAGACAGCATCAAATGCTAGAAGGACTTAGGGCAGCATACTTATAGATAGAAATGCCATTGGTACACTGAGAAAACTGACACCACTGCAGCAATATTACATTAAAACCCAGAAATGTACACTGCTTCACTGTCTGGCATTCCATTAATATGCACATAGCAGCTCTGCAACATTTCTACTGATCATCTTCTTGGCAAACCACTCGTTTCTTCAAGTGCCAAGATTTTAGATAGATGATTTTAAAGATACAAATATATGCCCTTAAAGTGAAATATATTCTGGAGAGAAATTTCTGTCTGAGATGTTCAGTCATTCCATTTTCTAGACAGACTAAATAAAAAGAAAAGCCATCTACAGAGATGTGTACTTGCTATTACAAACTACCTGCTGGCATCTGAAAATAAACTAGCAGAAAATCAGGATAAATGAGACTCGAGGCAAACAACCCTTTGAAGAGAATAATGTGATAAATAAAAACAACACATTTCCAGGCTACTGAGGTAACTTCAAATGTAAGAAGAGGATTGAGAACAGAGGCTGAACTAATGAGGAAAGACTAAATGAATCCCAAGAAAAACATGACCAAATATTCTGAAGGATATGGGCAAGTGACCTGTTTAGACCTAGAGGAAATCAATGACTGGTGATTTAGACAGATGATTAAAGTGATTTAAGGTGCACCTTCTGCTCCTTTTTCACCTGGCAACATCACAGGGTGAATTGTGACCATTGAGTCAAGATTATTTGGATTATATATTTAGTTTTAGGAGAGAAGTACAGCAGATGAAGTACTTATTACTGACGTGATACCCAGGAACACAGATTTGACATGTTTAATTCAAGTCCACTTACAAATAGTAACACTAAGAGGATAGGCCTTCATTACACTCTTGTTGTTTTACAGCCTGCTCCGATCCCTGTGAAACTTTTTCATTTTCTAAAAAGGAGTAAGCAAAATTAAATTTCCCTAAGACAGAATTATTACTGGTGGAAGTTTAACATTTCGTTTGTTGAGTCCAAAAATGCAACTTGAACTAGCAGGAATTACGGTATTTTAAGTTTCTGGTCCTGTAAGACCATCTCAGTTTGATAAATGCCTACATGCTATTGTCTAAAGACTATTCTGCTTCCCCCAAGACCAGAGGCACACAATTTAATCAAACTTTCTGCAATAAACACCAGTGATACAAAATAGTAAGAAATAGCAGGAAGAATTATTTCACCATTTAGGGAACCAACCTTCTCACCTTTTGTAGTGAGCGTAATCTGGTAGCTGCAGTAACAAACTTGAGAACATAAATCTCCTACTACTGACAAGCTGCTGACACAGCAACCAGGTAAGATCTGTGACTTTCTCCTGTACATTCATTAGACAAGGTTGCAGCATAAAATTTACTGGCTCAATCAAAGACTAATGCTAACCTAGTCAGAGGAAGAACACTATGGAAGTCTTTGGAAGAAGACTATGAAAATTCCAAAACCAATCTGAGTTCCTCTTAGATAATAAGAAAGGGAAGCAGAATCTTGTTACTTGCAATATATCTCTAAAATTATTCCCTTATATTCATAACTACTGTTCAGCCACCAGTACAAGGTGGAAATACAGGAGAATATGAAAGTTATTATGTCGGCAAAGAAAGCATTATAAAGAACTAATCCCATTAATTATAAAATAAACAGTAACTTTCTCATTAAAATGTAAGCCCTTTTACTATCATCACCTGGAAATTTAGTATTAAATGGCAATAATAAATATACTTAGAATATGTATATTAATTTGTACCTGCTTTAAAGCATATATGCCTGAAAAAAAATCCAGATTTTTCCACTTTTTGAGCATCTTAATGAGACTCTTCTCCAACACAGAAGACACATAAGAGTTTAATTTTCATCCTGCACCTATGCACCTTCTGGAATATAATGATTCTTGTTCGAAACCAGTGTAATGCAGCAATGAACAGAACTGAGATGACCTAAGATTCTTGAATTGAGGTAGTCAGGAACATTTTGGGAAGACATCCATTTTTTGTCAATTGAAACTTTCTGCCAAAGTCTATCTTTTCCTCATTTCCCTTTCCCTCTCATGCCAAAAAAAAAAAAAAA
>VXBQ01015230.1:620367-638314 GCA_013400175.1 Phainopepla nitens
GAAAAAAAAGTCAGAATTTCTGAGGTCTGAATTAGAGTTCTGGATCCCAAGCATAAATAAAAGACAAGTGTTTTCGAATTGGAACTTATTTAAAACAATGCATCAGTTCAAAGACCTAAATCATGCAGAGGAAAAATGATTTTGATTTTTCCCCCTTTCACAAAAATGCTCTGACATGGTTCTCTCTCTTTTTCCTGCCTATTTTACTTTATTACATTTCTCCCAATCTTAAACTTTGTCTTTCTTCCTTACCCATAAGAAATTCCTGATTGATTGTTTTCCCTCACTCATTACAAAGGAAACTAATGTCAAAACAATGAATTTTTCTGTCAAACATCATTCTTACTGTCTCACCAGCCCTTAGGGAATCTAGACTAATTTCCAGCTCTGCTGTATGCAACATTCTGACCTTGAGTAAATAATTTAATCTCCCTCCAACCTTCTTTCACACTGCATGTGAAAAGAGCAAGAAAGTTCTTCAGTCTCCCTCCTATACTTCAGTTCTGGGTTTTTTGAGCCAAGAACTGGCACTTACTACAAAGCTGTGCAATGACTAATATAATACCCCTGCAGTACATTCAGGGACATCCAGATACAAAGGTAATGCAAATAAATGCAGATGATGCTCCGCAGTCCAAGGGAGTTTTTAGTTAGCTGCTGAGGGGCTCTAACACAACAGTTACCAAATGTACAGCCATCACTTTCAGTACATAATCACAGGCTTCTGGAACCCTAAACAAAGTCATCTCAGATTAGTAATCTCATATTATAGCATCTGATGCAAAAGATAATTTATAAAAAGGTTATGGAGTTCAAATCCCCCAAAACTACTGACAGATAAGACATCAGGCTAAATGCAATATTACAAGAACTCTCTATCATCATCTTCAACACTCCCTTTGGCATGAGAGTAAGATACCCTTGAGGAAAATTAAATAATCTGAAATGAATAGCAGGACTTGAGAAAAAGCACTGGCTCACAATCAGATTGCAAATCTTCTGTACACTGACTTACAATGGCATGAGTTGTGATGATGGGATTTATAGGAGATGATTATCCACAACCTATATCTGACTGATAATAGCCTACATTCGAAGTCAGGATCTTCACTTTTGTAATTGACTGTTCCATGCTATGCTGCAAACGGAGTGGCAGAGGCTTTTCCCTTTCCATTGTCTTCCCTAAGGATTAATATTTAAACCATTTATTCCAGAGCATGTATATTCTGTTCAACTTGAGCATAATGTGAACTAAATATTTCAGAAAATCATTTAAAAGGCACAATTTAATGAAAAAAATCCCCAAAAACACACACACAGAAAATAAAAGCACAAAATAATCCCTCAAGAATCACTGAGGCTTGAAGACAAGTCAATTTCAAAAATCATTTCATTTTTAAAGCCTAGTGGAACGCTTTCCTGCAGTTTGAAAAAAGGGTCAATCTTCAAAGTATTGCAAGGCCTTTTGAAACCTACCAAATGCAATTGTAAATGAAGGACTGATACCAGAAAGCCCTCAAACTGTAGCTTGGTAGCAAAAAGCCACTCTTCAGTCCAATTTATGTTTCTTCTTTAGGGGAAATATCAAATCTCAGACTAGAATTACACACTCCTGTGACAGTCAAAACAGAACTCCAGAATAATGAAAACACTACAGTTCACATTCAGGACTAAATTAGACCCAGTAAAACAATCAATTTCTTATATCAAACATTTCACTTCTGTTAATGCTTCCTGAGGTGAAAAAACACAGCAAAGCAAACAACACGAGAGTGCTCTTAAAATAGCAATGTATTTTTCTCCTAGAAAAACTATCATGTCTATAACTTACACATGTATTGAACTTGGCAGCATGAGCATCTGAAAGAGGCTCTGGGGTTTGTAGTGCCACTCTAATGCATTGATAGAAGTTAATATTAATAAGAATTCCAGAAAAGCAGAGGAGAAACTGCACCCACTTTCCCTGAAGGATATACCACAGTACACACAGAATCTTTTGTCAGAAAAGTGCATGGAGTTTTCTTGATAGCCCAGCAACTGCATTATTTTTCTTCTTTATTTTAGTTAATTGTTTTAGAAACTAAGAAACTGGAGAATTAACGCAACATGAAACCACAGACCATTGCAACCAGAGTAAAATATTTTAGTATATTACTAGGAAAGCAGTCTTACACCTTTCTCTGGAGATTTCCTTCTATTACGCTAAATACAAAGCAAGTCAGTAACATTGGCTTTGTGTTTTGTATATTCTTTTGGACAAAAGAAGTCATCTTTTGCACTAACAAAAAACACGCATGTAGTAGCATATTGGTTCCTATTATCAAATATTCCAGAGCAAAGGCTAAGTCATACAAGGAGAATGGTAAAAAAGACTTCTGACAGCTCTCTGTAGTCATAATTCCTGGAGTGGATGGCAGGAAATCTGGAACACTGGGGTGAACTCAAGCTTGTCTTTAACTCTGTCACGCTGACAAGGCTTTCCTCTGGTTCTCCTATGGAAAGAAGAACTTCAAACCGAAGCACTCCTAACACACACCCCCATTCACTCCTGCCTGGGATGGACTTCTGACAGCTCAGCTCTTCTACTGGGGGATATGCAAAATCACAGGAGCAGGGCATAAAGCAGAAAGGCAGACTGGAAGTCACCTAAAACATGCCAGGCAAGTCCCTGATGTCCCAAAATAGTGAATACAAGAGTGATACAGCAAACAAGATGAGCCCCTGCGCATTGCCCACCCCCACTGCCTCTGGCTGGGAAACTTCCATTCAAACAGCCAATCACCCTTCCCTTCAAAGCAAATCCAAATCCAACTGCCTACTGCAAACAGGCCCTGGACTCTACTTTGCCTGAGCCATACTTGGGCTGGTGTTATTGTCTCTAGCTAACCGGCACAGATCCAAACCTGGAGTGCTGTTATAGCTGGAGTAACGAAGGATATAAGCTCACCAGACGACAGCAAGTTATAGATTATTACCAGAAGTCAGAGAAGACTACTTGCAAGTTGCAAAATAAATACTCAGAAAGTTCATCTAAAGCTGAAATAACTCATGCTAAGCAGAAAATCCCCATGACATATTCCTTTGTAGGAAACATTCTTTCATATGCCATTGAAAAATGGCTTCACAAATTTTCAAGTTGACTTGTTTGTTTCTTCTTACACTTTTAAAAATAACTTTTGTTTTGAAGGACTCCAAAAACACATCAAGAGTATAATAAATCTCCTCAATCCTTTCACAGTATACATCACTTTTTTTTTTTTTTTTTTAAACTTTTAACTCATCTGCTTGCAACTTCTGCTTACAAGAAGGAAATCTAATGTCATGGCAACAAGAAAAAGAGCTATCTTCTCTCTCTTCTCCGTTACAATCTAGTTTTCAGTCACAAAATTACTATAGGTTAAGCTTCTGCCAAATTACTACCTTCTCAAGTTTCAAAACATTAGAAATTAAAGAAAATTAGAAATTAAAGAAAAAACAAACCACTACATTACAAGCTTCAATTGTCATTGGAAAAAAAATCCTTCTTGTGTACATTTCCTCGGCCATGCACAAAGGATGAACAAAAAAGACACTCTGGGCTCTGTGTGTTGCTTCAATCTTAAAATACAGTAGATTATCATTGCCCCAGGATGGTATACACCTACATATTTTCTAGAGAGAGTCATTTTGGTTTGGTTTGTTTCATTTGCTGTTAAAAAGTTCATGAAAATAATTTAAAAGCTTGAAAGAAATACTGTCAAGGTGATATTTTAGAGGAATCACTATCTGCTACCTGCCATTTTATCAGAAAACTCAATCAAACAGCTGATTATTTAATTGAAGTTATTACATTGTAATTACAGTTTACTATGATTTAGAACTAGATATGATTAAATTAACCATTTCTCAAAACCAGAAAAACTCCATTACACTCACTATGAGGGAAGATACATGGCTAAAGATTCAAAGAAAATGAATCTCAGGAGGAATAATTTTAGGGATAGGGAGGGGTGCAAATGCAGACCTTCACTGTAAACAATTCTGTTCAACAACTATTCTCTTACATCGTTCTCAAATAATCTGCAGAAGAATGTTTGCCTTGAAGAACAAGCAATGGTTCAACAGAATTTCCACCTGAAAAATTGTCAGAATTCATATATTTTTTTACTATTTATAGTTTCTTAAGGCCAAGCAGTTGATGTACTCCAAGTCAGAGCTGCTAGTAAGCAGCTAGCTGCTACCTGAGCAAATGTTATGCTTTTAATAAGGACTGTGCATTCTACTCCATTTTCAGCACCTGCATTCAACCAACCCAGGAACACTGAAGATCACCCCTGGTCTGGACAAAAGTTCTTGTTGTCATCTGGGAGGGTGACAGAGCACTGAGTGTCCCTTCAAAAACACCATTCTGTGTGGGAAGGCAGTCCAGACACACAGAAGACAAAATGGTTGTGTGCACTGACACCCAGTTGAGATCACCACAGATTTAGAAGTACAGCCTCTACCTGACATCACCTGTAGTCATTTAGGCATAGAAAGCTCACTGTTTAGTTCAGCCATGTGTGAACTCTGTAAAACGTTTATTCTTAATTTAAAATACCAAATATTTTCCATGTATTTGGTTTTTCATACTTACCTGGGTGAGCAACAAATGGGATGAACTACAGTCAGATGCAGGGGGAAGGCTTCCACAAGTCCTGTGGATTGCAGAGCTGCTGAGTTTCTGCAGTTCTAGATAACTACTGCTGGCATGCTCAGGTATACTGGACCTTTCAGATTCAGCCCTATGTTAGCTGTCAGAGCAAGCTACATCAGTTGAATAGAGATTTTGAAGAAAAATCTAGTAAATTTGTTCCAGAGGGCTGCATAATATCAGTTGAATAGAGATTTTGAAGAAAAATCTAGTAAATTTGTTCCAGAGGGCTGCATAATATTTTGTGATCCTTGTTATTTCATTGCCTGTAAAAAAGTATAGGCACACCAGAATAAGGCTGCTCTGCTCATTTATCTTTTGATGCCCTCGTTTGCTATCCAACAGCATAGCACTACAATTATTCATGCTCTTATTCAGACTGGCAGGTTTAAATCATTCACTTTTCATCCTATGTATGAATTCAGACCTTGACTAGACTGTTTTATTTGTTTGTAAGCACGTTTTTCCTTGAAATGTTCCTTTCTTTTCTTACAGGAAATGAAAAATCAGCATAGTATATAACACATATTATGTGCCTCCAAAGGGTGATAGGAATGTATTTTTCTTATAAACTTTACCCCAAATTGAGCTCCCATTCTTTGTGTTCAGTAACCCAGAAAAGGGGAAGAAAAAAAAAATCTGAGTATTTTACTGCTATCTCCTGCTTTCTCTTTCAGAGAAATAGACCGTGATATGAATTTATCAATCCCTGCATGAAGATTATACAGGAAAAAGCAAGGTAATCTTATTTTACCTGATATACAAAAGGAAAATAAAATTTAAAAAAAATAATTAATTTCCTCATTTTCTGACAAGCTCCTTCAGCAAATACTTTGGATAAAACAGACTGTCTGACACATCATGAAAAGTATATTGAAAGTTCAGCATCCATCATGGAAAACATCCTGTCAACAGGTTTCTAATCTTTAAATCTAGTGCCTGTTATCTTAAGTGTCCATAAATGTAGCTGTCCTGACAGCTAAACAGGAAGAAATCTTTACCCACATAGCCAGAACTAAACATATGCAGATCTCTGGAGATTAAACTCCCTAACTTGAATGTAATCTAGAAACAAGTGACTAGACCCACAGGAATAGCAAGTACCATGTTGAACACAGCCAGTGCAACTTAAAAAATAAACAGCCTTAACAGACACCTAAAGTATCCAGCAGATCCAACTCCAGCATAATACAAAACTAATTAAAAAAAACTACACTGCAATGCCTCCTAAGGGAGGCAACAACCCTTATTTTCTGCTACAATATCAGGTTCAAAACTACACATCTACTAGTACAAATTAAGATGGAGTACTTCAATCTAATGAGAAACCCTAAGGTTACTACCTCCCAGAGAAAAAGAGACCTGACTTTATAACTGCTTGCCTTTTCATGTTTTTAAAAATACCCTTCTAACTGTGGCCCAAAAGTTGTTCGAAAGATAAGGCAAAAAGTCAGCTCCTCTTCTCTACCACCCTCTGAGCTCTCAGACTACCTCATTGTTTCTACACCATTGGACTCCTACAACTTAAAGGTGGCAGATCAGCACAGACCCAGAGCACCATTACAACCAGAGTGGTTCAACTCATTATAGCTCAGAAAGCAGCTTCTGGCCAGTAATCCCACATCCTTGGCCCCAGAGCTGCAGTTGGCCACCCAAGGAGAGAGAGGAGCAGATTTAACTTTGACCCTTTCAAATGGAAGTTTCTAAATAGGAGCTTTCTCTCACTTAGGCAGACTTGATGTCTGTTCCATTAGGTGCTGTTGCCAGCTTCACTGAGAGGCAGCTGATTCCCATACTTGAGACATCTTTGACCTGCACCTGGACTCCTGAATGTTCCCAGTTTGACACGTGTAACATAACAGTGTTACACACCATAGTTTCCAAAGCACTTGGAGAACTGGTCAGTCCTGGCCTGCTGTATGGAAGAGAACTGGAGATTCACCACAGCTAGTAAGGACTCATCAAAAGTATATAAAACCACCAAGGATTACAGCATGAGAAATCAACAGAAACCCCAGAAGCAACATAAACTGAAATGCACACATCTGCCCCATCTGAGAAGTCTGGAAGGATGTATAGGACAAATCTGAACAGTATGAGATTTTTTTGGTCAAAACTCCTCCACCGTATCAACTAGTGAGGCACACTTCTTCCCAGCCTGTCTAATTACAGTCTATCCTTTGGTCAGTCATACACAGTTAAAAACTGCTTTGTAACAAGATGAGATGCCTTGAGTTCTAGAACTTCAAGCATTCAAAAAAACAAACAAAAAACCCACTTTATATCTATCACTCAATGGATCTGTATCCTGAGTAGAATCAGCCACTTAGCAAAGAGCTCTTAAAATCAAACCTCTAAATCAGAAGACAAACCTTATGAGATTGGACTAGGTACTTTTGGTACATTTAGCTAATTGGAAAAAATGAAAGAAGGAAAAAAGAATCCTGCAGAAAATAAGGCAGAACTTTTCTTGAAGGGGAAAAAAAATTAGATCAAAAGCAAATACAGTTCAATTGCAGCACACAAAACAGAAGCTGCTAAGCAATCTGCAGCGATTTGACTAAGTTCACATGGTTATGTGAACATTGACAGCTTCTTTAGGAAGTTTCAAAGGACATTTACTAAATAAGACAAATTTAAAGGCACAAAAATTTTGCAATGAAACCACCAATGTGTCACAGTTAAATAATTAGCACAATTAGCACAGTCTTTTTAATAATTCAGCAGTAGAAACACTAGTTTTGGAGAATTTTTTTAAGCACTGTGAGGACACAAGAAGGAAAAACCTCACCAAACAAACAAAAGAAGAAATAAAGAAACTTCAGAATTAAATAATCGACAAGGTTAAATTTATTACCAATACGAAGAGAGGACCAAGCCAAGTGAACATTTTTCCTAACACATTTGTTTTTTAAGGCAGTTGATACTTAGTTTTTAAAATGGCTTCTATGTATTGCAACACGCACATCTTAAAATGTCTTGTAACAATGAAATATTGCAAAAATTGAACATTGCAAGTTCCTGGAATACAAGATAAAGCCAGAAATACTGGCACAGGAAATCAGGATTCTGTGTACCAGAAAATAAGAAGTAATGCTAGGAATCACAACACTGACAGAACCACTGTATTCACAGGTTCAGTAGGAAGCCAGAAACACTTCCATACAGAAAGGTAAAGAAAAATCTTCAAGTAATCTTTTTTGCATCCCCAGAAGAACAAAACTAGAAGTAATAATGCTGGAGGTTCTTCACTGTGTTGGAACAGGCACATATCATTCTTGAACCTGTATTTATTTGGAATGTCTAAGTCATAATATGATCTGTGCTTTCCTCTACAAAAACCAACTAATTGCAACAGCACTTACAAAAATGTCAGAGTTCCTAAAAGTCGTTTGGGTGTTTACAGACTTGCTCTTTTCTTATGAAACTGATGGAATTAGTGGTGTTACAAAGTACACATTCCAAGCACTATTTCAAACACTGGAGTATCTGAGGGGCCTTCATAGGCTGCCAGATGTGCTGCAGAACTTGACACTCCCATTTCCTGGAGCAGCCCCTTCAGGTCACACAAGACAGCATGAATATCACAAACTGGCTCTTCAGGAATTTTAACTGCAGGTGAATTAGAAGTGACTCCAAAAATGGAGACCTCGAAGAACACATTCTGTTTTTATCATATTGAAATAGAACTAAGGAGATAAGCTCAAAGAAACATTAAGTGCTCCACTTGCTAACAAAATCAGTATTTGCAGCCCACAGATGCTTGCTTACTTCTACAGCAGAAGTATGCTACTTGGTTTTATACAGTACAGGTAAAACACATTTTACTACAAGTAAAAAAAAAAGTTAAGAGAAAATTAAAATTTCAAGTTTATGCAAAGATTTCATTAAATAATAACATCCAAGATCAAATGCAAAAAAAAGGAGAGAAGTAGATTATGGTTTTTTCCCTTCACCTACACAAGTATAGGCCAAACTCTTCCATTTTTAGCTAGCAGTTCTATTTATATACTTAAAATGAGTTGAAATGGTCTAATAATTTTTCTAAGATTTCCATACTGAAACCTGAAAGAACTTAGGGAAAGTGTAAAATAAGTAAGAAACCCCAATCAACCAACCAAACAAAATGGGGTCTCATATGAGCATGTGCCAGAAAGTTTGCAAAAAATATTGTGTAGGTCAGATAGGCTCTCAAAACATTACTGCCCTTTTTAGGAATTGTTTAATCCCTGCCTCTTTCCTTATACAAAAGAATCAAATCCATATTCTGAATTTATACAGGAAAAGATAAGTAATATAATTTTTTGGATCTGGTTGTGTTACTGCTTCCATTAGCAGAAGCTTGAGCATTTATTTGGTTGGGTGAAAACAGCCTGGTTTTATTGGTCTGGACTCCAGATCACTGGATTGGGTGCTGAATACATCAACAAATCCGATTAGTGGGTAAAAGCACTGAATGACTTTTCAGTCACGACTCTGCAGAATTTCAGCATGTTCCACTCTCACCAAATGAAAGCACCTCCAGATGGAGCAGAGTAAGGCTGTGAGTGAAATTAAAACCCCACTTATACTGCAATATATAATATATAGTGACTCACATTCTCATCTTCCTGATCCCTCAAATACACCTAGTCTTTCAATATAATAAAATTATATGATTAAATTTCCAACTGTTCAGTTAAAATTACTTCAAAAGTTTAAAGCTGTGTCTGAATCTGGCCCACTAATATTTGCTGGTTGAGTAATTATTTAAATTAATATAACTGAATTTTCCTAACAAGTTTTTTTCCTCTATGCTTTATCATAACAACAAAGGGCAAGAAATTGTCTTCCTGCTTCCAAAATCTCAAAGTTATTTTTTCCTCCCTGCATCAGGCAAAATGTAGGATTACTACAGTTTTTTTAACCAAAATTAATTGAGGCAGGAAAAATGAAGAAGTGTAAGAGACAATGAGGGATTTTGACATCAGAACAAGTGCTAAGGGCATTCAACTCGAAAGACAAAGGGTTAAAATTCAGGTCTTCTGCCTGACATGGACAAGAAATATTAAGAAACTAAGTTACATCCTCTATGATTCTCCTAACCACTCCCTATAATTCCAATGGGAATCAATTCTGCTCTTGATTTAAGTAGCATTGGTGTAGCTTATTTAAGCGTGCTGGTATGCACTGACTGCGCAAATTACTCACCCCGCTTTACAAATATTACACCTGGAATAAACTCTCAAATATCAGTAGGTCTCTGCCCAAGGTACAGTCACACAGGAACATTTTGCTGCTTGCCAGAACTCACATTTGTACAAAGAACCCCCTCTGAGACTGTAATAGCACAGTGTAATGGAATTCACACTTTCACAGGGGGGAAAAAATATAAATCAGCATTTTGGCTTGGAAGACATTTTGTCAAAAACAACTCATAACTAGTATCAGGAAGAAACATTTTGAGTAAGCAAGCTAACCTTCAACAACCTCAATTTCAAAGATTTATGAGATTATTGAACAAATTAACCTGACTTGTTCAGAGCTGTACAGTCTATTTCATCAGCATACATCTGCAGACATTCTGAGATAGTTCACACATACACAAGGAAATACAACATGTTCAAATAATTTGGATCCACATTACATGGAATGAGAAAGCATATTAGCATTTTAACCTTATGGATCTAAACCAGAGTCCTATAGCTTCCAAATACATTCATAAAAGGCAGAAAACCAAAGAAAACAAACCCCTTCTCCACACTGCAAATCAGTTGCAAAGCTGTTCTGCTGAGCTCTCTCACCCTGTTGCTGACATGAGCCCTGAAAGCAGTCTTCACCATACTGATGACAAGAAAAATCTCTGCATTACCTATCAGATTGCTATTTAAATTTCCTATCATACCATGTGCTTAGAAACCATCTCCTGTTTATAATCTTCAAAGTGTTGAAAGAAAATCAGTTCACACCATCTGTAATAGAGGCATTTTTCCAGCCCATGCCATGTTTGCAAACTTCCAAACTCACTTATACTGAGAAGAAATTACAGTGGTATGACAGCCTTAACCATAGCAGCCTGAAAAAATGCAGCACTAAATCAATTCTTTTTTTTTCCAATATTAAGTACATGAAATTGAGATTAAACTGAATAGGTGATATACCATAGTAAACTCACATTCATATACCTATTTTGAACATTTTATAAAATTAGCCTCTGTTTCTTATTGAGCTTTGAAACTCTTTTAACAGTTGTATGACTACACATTTATGAGTCAGGGCATTTGAACATTTTACAGAGATTTGCCCTACTCTAGTCCACTGGAAGAATCCTTGGGGAATAGTATGCCCATTTAAAAACACAAATGGCAAACTACTCTTCTACTCTTTTTTTTTTTTTTTGTTAACAGTGAAATGCAAACACACTTATCTTCTATAGTTGAGTAATGAAGATGCTATTTCCATGTGCAATAAAGCCCAGTAAGTTGTTCATGACTAACTGAAGCGACTGGCAATTCAATTACAGAGCCAAGCATCCCAAATACACAAATCAACCACACTGATGATTCAAGATAATGAATACAGACTTGAATATTTTTCCTCTGATATCAAATAAAACAGTAGATTAGAGCTGAAATAAGATATTTCTTTAGATTGAGTCTGTCACCTTTGGTTGAACTGTATGTAACACTTCAACCCTCAAAAAAAATCCCATTAATTTCCCCGAGACAGGTTTGGGAGCAGGTAGTGGGAGATAGTAATAGCTGGGGCTGAACCATACCTTGCTGTAGAATCACAGTGAATATCTCTGTCTTGTAAAATTCTTTTCACACTTTCACAAAGTAACTAGCCGTTGGAAAATGCATTAGGTATCTGTACATTAAATCAGATTCAGGACAGGAATGTTACTCTCTATATTCATTGCCCAAATGGGGACTTTGGGAGTGGTTGGAGGGGTGAGGTAAACTTCCCATAAAGTGAGGGATTTGAGAACCTTTCTTAAAATAATTAAAAAGAAAAAAAAGAAGAAAAAAATAGTCAAAGATCTGTGGTATAATAATTGTTAAGCAAGGAGGTACAACAGTGCTGTATTAGAAAGTAAAAACTGTTCTGTGGTGGTCCTATATACCAACAGATAAAGAAAAATAAGCAGTATTTCAAAAGACATCTATACCGCTCTGTTAAGTGCACTCAAATAAAGACAACAGCTGTATTTTAAGTACAGTTATTGATTTTAGAAGGTTCAGTACAAACTTGTTCAACATGTGGTTATTTAAAACCTGCTTGCACTCCTTACTGGTGAGCTGGTCCACGGTATGCCTTCGCTATGTTTATCTGATGATTTTATTCACTTCTTATTGCTTATCCTTTAACACAAAATTCATTATTGAAATTATTTACTAAATTAATAAAAGCTCTTCTTTCAGTTTTAATGAGGGTACATTTTATATGCATTTGTAGTCAATGCAAATTCTTTTTCTAAGGAAAACATTAAGATTTCAAGATAAAATAACAATGATGCTCCACAAACCTATATATTTTATATAAAAATATACAGACTTCTGCCCTACACCTTTTTGGCCTATTTGGCCAAAGAATTAATGCCTTGTCCACAGTCTTCTAAAAGCAGATGGCACCGTATTCATGCTCTGATAAATGTAATGATCAGTTAAAAAAAATAACGTGACAAATCTTGTTCATTCCAGAAATAGAAGTTGCATTTAACTGTCAGATAAAAAAAAACCATTCACATATACATACAGAGAGAGTTTGATCTATGCAACTGCATTTTTTTTACCTATTTGGGTATGCTTTCAGTGTTATTTTCAGCCTGGCTTGACATCCCTTGGCTTGAGCTGCTGTAACACTGTTTCCAGAATATGGGCGTGAGCCTTCAATATACAAAATTTGTGATTCACGTGCCTAGCTCACAGACACGGGAACATGACTTAAAGAGAGAAATTAGCTTACCAGTAAGTGCTCTCAGATAATCCTCTTCAGAAAATGGATTGTAGAGTTTAACCAATGTCCTCCTTTAGATTTATCTGACATTCAAAACAAACTGCTGTTCACTCTGTTAAATACATATGGGTGTACACTTACATATACATGTGTGTATACACCCATGCATGTCTATCTATATATGTACCTATACAAATTTATGTTTACAGTGGGTTATGTCCTCTCTTTAGTTTCCTGAAAATTAGTCCTACCAGCATGCAGGATTTTAATTTTAATTAATTACTTTAAAATTATATCTTCTTTGAGAAAATAATTTTTAATAATTCAATCACGTTTTCACAGAAGATGCCTGACAAATTATGCAATTTGAATTTTCAAAATAATGATAATAGAATAGTCTTTACCTGCTTAAGGCATTTTCAAACTAATATGTTCCCAGGTTTTATATACTTTCCTAGTAATTATTGACTGTTCAAAAGGAATTATTTATCGGTTAAATATGCCTTAATTCTCAAAAAAATTTTAATCATGAGAAGCTTGAAGAAAAGAACTAATGAAACCAGCAGTAACAGCATCGCTCAGTGCATAACACAGACAGAATAGTAAAGGAAGTCTTATGTACACAAGGAGTTAAGTACAACCCCAACTATGTGCAGTCAATCACACCTATCAAAGTCAGTGTAAATTAAAAATTTCATTAGCATAAACAGAAAAAATTAATATATTTTCATATATGATATATTAATAAAACTACATATAAATACATATATTGAAGAGATTGACTGATAATATTGGTTTATTTGCAAGCTTGATTGGCATATTTAAGGCTTGATTGCCAAACTACTCACAAACTACTATTAAACATAACTCACTTTCAGATTTCTAGGGGTAAAATATATATTTGTACTGTATTCAAAATTGCATGGTAAATTATTTCAGATATTATGGACAAAATTATTGCAATAATCACATAATATGAATCTGGAAAGTCAAGTAGGCAAGAGAAAACTGCCGGGTTTGTATCTGCCCACATTCTGGATCATGACTGTGTGAAAATGGTCTGTGAGCCAGGCACAAAGATGCACAGCAGGGACAGCACTGTCACACAATAAATACCCCAGGTTTCTTTATGAAGGCTCTCGGGAGTAGAAGAATGTTTAAAGTTTGCTACAGAGATCAATTTTGAGAGGAGAAATGTTTTGAGAGAAGAAAAATCACAGGAGGCTACATCCTGGTTTTATTGGATCATTTTACTGCAGAAACTCATCTGATCCTCACCATTTTAATTACAAGGAGGCACAGAACCTATTTCACATCTGCTCACTGAGCCTGAGAAATGTCTTAGAGTAAAAAGGAAACGAGAAGGACCAAGAATACAAATGAACTGAAACACAAGCAGCTAATAAATCCCTCCTTTCCTTAAAATCAGTTCTAATAATTCATTGTGAAATACATTTAGGCTTGCTCCACAGTAATTCTAATTCAAATGACCACATCTAAATTTTTTCTATCCTTCCCATCAAAGGATATTTATTTTTGCTTATTCTTTAAGCATTTTGCCAGCAATATGCCCAATGCTATTTCTTTAAGAAT
Organism: Phainopepla nitens; assembly: GCA_013400175.1. Classification (NCBI taxonomy): domain Eukaryota; kingdom Metazoa; phylum Chordata; class Aves; order Passeriformes; family Bombycillidae; genus Phainopepla; species Phainopepla nitens. The sequence goes on from VXBQ01015230.1 coordinate 634,571, forward strand.
GAAAGCTATAGCATTATATTCCAAAATGGTTGATGAATCCTTTGCCATGACTCTCAAGTTGCAACATGCCAAATATTCATAGGTTTTCAAAGCTGCTGGTTGAAGACATAATGAAAGGATCTAAGGTTTATGCATGAATCAGCATCCCCTTGTCACAATGTCATGGTGCAGTGATCCCTGCAGAGCTGTAAGACTTGATTTAAAACAGCAAAGCTCAACACTGACTCTTGAGCCAGCAGGATTAAACATCCAAGATTGTACATATATTACCTCTGTGCTCAAACTACTGTACAAAAAACTTGTTATCGTTATGGCAGTTTTATAGCACTCCATAGGAAACCTCTCTTTAAGAGACTCCAATATCCTTTCAGTCCTAAAATATGTGAGAACACAATTCAACTACCCCTGAAGTTGTTGGGTAGGAGATTTAAGAGGAAAGGAATTAATCTTCATCACTTTCCTTCTTTCTTGTTTTGACAGAATTAAAAACTTTTAAAAAATCTGGTATCACTGATGGTCAACACTCCTTCAATTAGACTAGACTCAATTACACCGTGCTGAAGGAGAATGAAGTCCAGTGGTTTGGGTATGTTCCATTCTGCCCTGTGAATCACCTCCAGCGCTGTACCTTTTCTCCAGCTGTTAAACCAAACAAACAGAACCAAGGAGGTTCTGTTAGAATGAACCAAGAATTCCCCCACAGTGCTAAGCCCAGTCCATTTCTCCTGAAAGCTACAACTGCAGTCACGGCAGCAAACATCGCTCTTAACTGTGCTATTACTGTGAAAAAACCTGCACCACCTCTCAATCTAAACCACTAGGCTTCCTAGTGATGCTGGCTTACCAAGTGTCAATCTGCAAAAAGAATCCAACAGCTACTCCCAGCGACCTGTCAACACAGCTTTGCAGAGATGTAACACTCCAGCAAACTAAAGTGACTGTTTTTTATGGCTACTTTTTGAAGACAATTGACTTGTGTTCCTTTCTCAGGTTATGTGAAGGTGGTCCGTCCACCCTGGTCACAATCAGTAGAATTGTGGCTCAATTTGCTGTCACACAACACATCATGACACGATCTCTTGGTCTTGAGGTGAAATACTCACTGAAGTGCCAGTCATTACATGAGTTAAGGCTACTACTCACAGTGTACACTTCCACAACCATTTTCTGGCCACTTTTAAATGACTGAGTAGTATCACTGCTTGGAACATTCCTTAGGGGCTCCATCTCCTCCTTTCTGAAGTTTAGGAACCTAATTTAAAAGCAGCACCAGCAACACTGGTTCATCTAAAAGCCATTTGCTTCATCAACGAACTCCAAGCAAGCGCTGAAAATTAGTTTGAAGACTTTTACAGAGGGCTTTCTGTCTGCTTGTTTGTTCCTAAAGCAGATGGAGCAGTGTGCTGTTGCCCTGAGGCTCCCAGGGGTGGGAGGGAGGCAGGCCGAGCCCCAGGGGGCAGCGCAGGGGACCACGGGCGCTGCCAGCTGCCACCTGGGGCTCCAGGTTGGGACAAGTGGGCAGGGCTGCACCCTGCCTCTGCCACACCAGCCAGAGCCTCTGCAGCCTGAAACACGGCTGGCTCAGGGGATTCAACCGAGAGCCAAAGTATTTTGCTGGCCGATTTGGGGCAGAGAAAGGTCATCATTTCTATTATGGTATAAGCCTGCCACTATATTTCTGCACAGGTCAATTGCCTTGTTGGAGTGAAACAACTGGGTAAACACTGAAGCATTTTCAGATTCATATTATCCTACATTTCTGTGACCTTCTTTTACACCTGCATTGTTTCACAGTGCTGGTGTTGGGCCAGTTCTTTTAACACTGTTCTGCAAAAAAAACCAAAACAAACAACACCCCCCCCACCCAAAAAAACCCTCACAAAACAAACAAACAGAAAAAAAACCCCTAACAAAACCAACCTGTAGAATGTTCAGTATTTCAAATGAGAACAAGCATAGAGGGGACAAAAAGAGACGGATTCTTCTTAAGCATTTGTCCATGCAGTCCTCTGCAATCAGCTCCTAAGTCCTAATTCTTGTATGATGAATATTTCTCTTGGGAACTCCTTGTTCTCCAATCAAAACCTTTTGAGAAGGTAATTGAAGGGATACCATACATATTTTTAGCACATGCTTCACTGGTCAACTAAATCCAATACACAAGATAACTTGACTAAAACATCAGTGGCAACTGAGGTAATGAAAAAAAAGTACATGTTAATATCTTAACATGTACTTGGAGCTCTTCAAACTGCTTGAAAATTTAAGCTTTGGACAAGGAAAATCCATCACATGGATGGCACCCATCTCCCTTTCTGCTGGGAGCCTTAAAGTCCACCACTGCAGTCTACAGCCTACACATAGTTTCTGAGTATTGTAAAAGTTCTCCATGAGAGACAAGAACAAGGCTGATATGCGCACACAAATGCTGGTCAAAAGCACTTGATGGTCTTGGAGAAAAACATGTAACCTTTAGCTTCTCAAAACCAAGGTGGCTATGCTCGTCTCTACTGCTAGTACAAAAAAAATCTGGCATTTTGCAAAACCAGTTTTCAGGGTTTTGTTAACTTCACAGAATTGAGGCACGCAGAAAGACCTGTCACATTCTTGCAGAATGCCATGTAAAACTGCTACACTTACTTCATCAACAGTCCAAGTAACATCATCTCCACATACTGACCACATGCGGTTCTGGTTGATACAAACCCCCATTACCTAAGAAAGGAAGAACTATCCAAGCAGTTTGCAAAGATTAACAAGTTACCATTACTGCGGCTGATTATATGCTCTGACCTTTTTTGTCTTCAGCTACGAATGCTATACCCTCCTATCCTCGCACATGTCACTGAAAGCTCCTTGAGTTGAGCTCTTGCACCACCTATCCCAGCGTCTGTGCCAAGCCGCCCCTCTTCAGCACCACCGCACAGGGTAGCTGAATCGCGGGGAATAAAAAAAGGTCGCCATAGGAGGGAAAACTGCTCCCGCTGACAGCTAACCTCCAGATTCAGTGTCTCTTACGTCCTTTTCCCAGGGAAACGCCGGGCGGGAGCGCGGCGCTGGGCGGGAGCNGTTACCATTACTGCGGCTGATTATATGCTCTGACCTTTTTTGTCTTCAGCTACGAATGCTATACCCTCCTATCCTCGCACATGTCACTGAAAGCTCCTTGAGTTGAGCTCTTGCACCACCTATCCCAGCGTCTGTGCCAAGCCGCCCCTCTTCAGCACCACCGCACAGGGTAGCTGAATCGCGGGGAATAAAAAAAGGTCGCCATAGGAGGGAAAACTGCTCCCGCTGACAGCTAACCTCCAGATTCAGTGTCTCTTACGTCCTTTTCCCAGGGAAACGCCGGGCGGGAGCGCGGCGCTGGGCGGGAGCGGCCGGCACGGCACCGAGCACGTTCCCCGCTCGCTGCGGGAACCCGGGTTCGCCTGAAGCGGGCACGGGCGGCAGGGACGGCAGCGGGGCAAAGGCGGGCACCTCCCGCACCGCCCCGGGAACGCCGGCCGCGGCTCCCCGCTCTCACCCCGGCAGGGGCAATGCCGGCAGGGGCAATGCCAGCCGCGCCTGGCCGCACGCCCGGCCGCGCTCCGCGGGGTCACCCGGCACCCGAGCGGCAGGAGGCAGAAGCGCACACCGCCGCGGGACTCGCCGCCCCGCCCGGGGCTCTCTCTCGGCGCTACCACGGCCGCGCTGCCCCGCCCCGCCTGCCTCGCCAGGCATGTGCTCCGCGCCCCGCGGCAC
>VXBQ01015232.1:0-14774 GCA_013400175.1 Phainopepla nitens
TAGAAGCCCAAATCTAACTGCAGAATCTCGAAACGGATACCCTTTTATTCCTCATCATTACATAACTAAAAGTTTAATCATTAAACTTACATTGTTCCATTGATCGCATCATTCTTGTCATGGCTTATAATCATACATCATGGTTACAAAATGGTTACACAAGTATAATTAAANACAAGTATAATTAAAGTCACCTTACTTATCAGAATTATTCAGGTGAGTCTGACCTGCCAAGTACAAGGCCTGCTATGAGGCCTACCGCCCCTCCGGCAAGTATCCCGTGATTTTTAGAAACTTTCAACCCCTGGTGCTATTTAAGACAGACAGAGCTCCTTCTCCTCCCCTGGTTTGTCTGTGATGCTCCATTCAGTAGGTGATGGGGCTCACCTGGCTCTCCAACTGTGCTACATGAGCTCAGACATGGAACAGCCTTGCCCAAAACCCTGATGCAGCCTGGAGATGTGTTCCACATGTGGGAGCCTGTAGGGACACAGGGATGCTCTCAGGGAGGTGAAACACTGCAGAGTCCACCTCCTCCTCTACCTCTGTTAGGAATCCATCCACAGCCCCTCCTGTTCCTGCCCAACTCCCCCTCTGGCTTGGGTCCTTTTTCCCAGGAGCAGCCCTTACTGCAGATACAAGCTTGCTGAGCTCTATCTTTTGGGGACAGACTGAAGGAGACCATGAGTGTCTGACAATGTGTGTCCTACCACTGAAGCAAGGCAAGGAGACTCCGCTGGATGCAAAATGGGGGCTTCCAAGACCAGGCAACAGCTGCACCTGCTGTCAGAGGCTCTAATTCCCCTTCAATTACCTAGAAACTATCCCAGACCATCTGAGTAAGCATCTGCCATGGTAAGTAATGCCATGACACTTCAAGTGAAAACAAAGAACAAATAGATTTTTTTAAAACTTGTGAGTTAGCATAATTATAAAAGCAATAAACCCTTATACTGACTTTCATTTCAGAAAAAAAGTATCTGGAAAATATAATTGGTAAGTCTAGAAATGATGACGAGAGAAAAATAAAAAACTTGATTAAACAGGGCACATAGCTAATTTCTAGCTAGCATGCATGACAAATGAAGAAACGTGGCCATATTCATTCACTGTTTGTAGAAAAATGCACATCCACATATTGCAAATCCAGTAGTAGTTGTGGAAGAGGTTGTGAAAGGCTGCTGTAGACATAATTGAGCTCCACTAGGGGCTGTCATTGTCACACATCTAGGTGAACCGTTTTCTCTTGCAAGAGCAGAGTGTTGGCAGAAAATTCCCACAGGGACTGAAAAAGAAATGCTTCAGATCTCCAGGTATCTCCTTTGAACGGGTCTTTGTATTAGCCCAAAGTCTGTCAGAAGGGAAAAATCTCATGAGGGGAATTGGCTTTAGCGACAGTCCCTGAAATAGAAGTACAATGCTTTAATAGAATTTTGATATATTTTCTTTGCTGTTTTATTTAATTGCTTTTGAGAGAAAATAAAAAATTTATGACAACTAAATGAATATGCTGACCCAGAAATTTTGTAAATATATTTTTGTTTAACAGTTCCCAAATACTGCAAATTATCATGCCATCTCCCTAGAAAAACCATGTAGGTATGGCATGTGGTTGTTGGCATATAACACTAAAGATTTGTGCATTGTTTTTGCAAATCCTGTTTGTTGAGAAGGAGGTATCAAGTAATATTTTTACCTTTTTTTTTTTTTGGTATGAAGAAAACTTCTGTCACATGTATCTCACTAAGCTCTGAAAGAAGCTCAAGTAAATGAGTAATACCTTTGTAATATTAAGGATGCTTTCTGAAACACATTTACAAACCTTATTTTATACTAACCAGAGTAGGCATCAGAGTGAGTGACACTAGAAGGTGACTCCAGTCCTGGGCCATTTGGCTGGTGGAGGAAACCCATTTAAAAGTGACCTTATGAAGATGTACTAGCCACAGGCAACCCTGGAGGCACAGAAAAACTTAAGAGACATATAAACAACTTGAGCGAGATGTTTTTATTCTGTGATACCTTTAAGATTAGAGCTTTGTTGATGTTCATTTTATAAATTGGTCTAAGACATTTTGTGGTGGGATAATGCAGCATAATACTTTACCACAGGTATGCTAGCTGTGGAAATGTGGTGAAAGCATAAAGCACTACCTTGGAGAATATCTACCTTTTGCCTGAGACTTCACATTTGAGCATCGTTTCACTGAAAAGCACAAGGCAATATAGCTGTATTTGTTTCAGTGTTTCTCAGGGAAGTCACTTACCTGTCTGAGACAACTGCAGCAATATTTGATGAATCAAAAAATTCCTGGTACAGTTAGTTATGGTGACTTGAATCTAAATCTGTACAGCAATAGCAAGTCCTTTCTGTTCTGCACAGGTGGGAAGTTTATAAAATTCTGAACTTTTCAGTGGTCATGTGTGTTTTTTATCACTGGGGAGGCATATACATTGTTTAATTCAAGGAGTTTAGTATTGGGCTCCCTCCATAGTCAAACTTTTGCTAGGTTATGGCAAAATATATACTGCCTGATAGAAATATATAATGCAAATACATAATGCTTAAAGGGCAACACCTGACATAGAGACATAAATCTGAAATATTGTCCTCCATTAAATGCTGCAGCTTTCAGTCCTGATCAGTAGACTACCTGCTCTCAATGCTTAATAACACAAACCTTCACTGCATTCTGGATCATTGCTGGGAAACTCTGTATGTTTAATATTTCCTCTACAAGCTCAATGGTAGCTTGCTCCACAGTAATGTGTGAGGGGAGGATTCATGTCACAGGACTTTGTGAGACCTGCACCAGAGTTACAGAATGGTTTGGGTTGGAAGAGACCTTAAAAGATCCTCTAGTCCAACCCGCCTGCCATAGGGCGGGTCTGTCTTCCACTCACTGGATTGCTCAAAGCCCTGTCCAACCTGGCCTTAAACACTTCCAGGGATGGGACATCCACACCTTTTGAAAAACAGCTCGTCTTTCACCCAAGCTGTGAGTAGAGGAAAGGTGAAGGGTTGAAAAGAGAAAGGAGGCACCATGCTGACAGCAGAGTGGCTGAAGAGGTAGAGGAGACACTCCTCTACTGTGTGTTTTAGGAAGGTCTCACTACAACATACAGCCAAGGCAACAGAAGGAAAGCAGGGACTGTATTTTGAGGTTTTACAACATTTTTGGATTATAGTAAGATTACAATGTTGTGAAATACAGGCAGGGCATATCTGCAATGTCCTTAGATATACCAAATCTAACAGGAACGGTCTGAAACTAGATATTTTGTACAGGTGGAGGAAACCAAACAGAAACTGCAGAAGGAAAACAAAGATGAACACAAAATCTGCATGTGTTATTGGATGGTAATTAGTGCAATCTGTGTTCTCCTTACTGCAGACAGTTTCCAAGTCTCAGTGTGGCTGTTACACCAACTAAGCCTCTTAGGCATTGTTTCAAGCATATTTTCTGCACTTGCTAAGTATTTGTAGTGATTGTTATTTTCCTGTGAGCTCATTTGATGATGGATATGAGGCATTTACATTTGTTTTTCTCCTGTGTATCCAGAACTGTGAAAATTTAGGTATTAATAAAATTCTTAATAAAAAAGACAACAATCAGGCTATTCATAATACTGACATGGGGTTGCTGATAAGCTGCAGTTTTTTATTCTCTTGACTTCAGTAAGTATTTGTAAATAGCTTGAATAGTTCTCTCCAGGATAAGTTTGTGGCTGAACAAAACTGCTCTAACATCTTGGGCAGTCATCTTGAATAAAGTGTCTTGGGATTTGGGCATGGAGAAGCTAAATGCGTCAGCACTGGTCACAGTATTTATTGTTGATGTGCCTGGGTTTTTTAAATGAATAGCAAATTAACAAATTTTTAATAATACAGTTGAAATTATAATTTGTTAAGTCAAATAATTTTTGATGTATTGGTAGACTGACGTAGCTGATAGAATGCCAAAGCAAGCCTGTGAGGCTCAGCTTATCAAGCATTGCATTCTAATGTAAAAGTTTAGTAAAAATCTATTTGCTTGAGTGACATATACTTTTTTACTTGTTGGGCTTACATATGGGTTAAAATATGGAGCTCTTTTCTACTGAACATTTTTGCACATAAAATGAAGTATAACTGTAGTAAATACACAGCAATATGATTTGTGTCTCCAAATGTCTTGACTTAGGCTAATGTTTAGCAATTTTTTACAGTAGTGCTTCAGTTATACTTGGCAAATGACATTAATCAGGATATAAAACTGTAACAGAAACAAAGAGATGCTGACAGGAAGCATTAATACCCCATGAGTTTTTCTAAGTCTCCTGAACAGGGTGAATACATTGTTGTAGCCTGTTCTTAATGGCTTGAATGACATTGATATGCACTAAATCATAGAGAAAATAATATTTTTTTCATGCAGGAATTACAGGAAGATATTTCTGGTGTTAGAGTGAAAAGAAGCACAGGTGTACCTAGAAACTGTCTGAACTTTTTGGCAATTATAACTATGATGGAGCAATTGTCCTGGATAAATGGGGTTTTCAGAGATTTTTGACAGTTCTTCTGGATGCTTTCTTATCACAGTCAAACTCAACATCTTCTGGTCTGAGCTCAAATGAAGCCAAGTTCTTGACATTCTGCATGCTGAGTTTGACAGGTAATAGTATCTTCCATCTCTGAAAGCCAGTTAATGACCAGATTAATGACAGGACTGTAGTTCAGATACCATCTCAGGAGTTTCTACTGTGCTTACAAATGGGACTTACAATTGGGAGAGCAGGGGAACAAGTCTGAGCATTGACTAATTCCATCTCTGCTGCTGGAAGGATGGCCTGCTCTTTCTGTCAAGCACTCCAGGCAATAACGAGAAAAAAGAGGAAAATGAAATTGGTCTTTCCCTCTGACAAAGGAATCAGCCGTCCCCTGTGATTGTTAGAATGGAGGGCCTTGAATAAACACTCCTAGCTGGAGAGTCTGAGGAAGTGAGAATCTGCAATGAAAAATTCTTTATATGTGAACTAAGTGTTCCAGTCTGTACTGCAGTGGGCAGTGAGCAGGGACTGACATCATGATCTCATGAGGACTAACAGCTGGTTGTGAATTCTTTTTATATAAGCTTAACTGTTCACTGAACACTTCCAGAATGTTAAGGTGTTGACAGCTTCTTGGACATTATAATTCAAAACAAATGCAGTTTTTTTGCAAGGCTGTGACATAATACATCAGATAACACACTAATGGGTATTTGGAATGCACTCAGGAACTGTGATATCTGGTATAGGGAAGGGCCTCTAAAAAATAGGCTCTAAAAGATATGTTTTTTAAGAGTTAGAATGAGTACAGCTCTGCAATTAAGCTTTTCAAGGCTTTGCCACAGCACTTGTAGCTCCAAGGAGAGCTCAGTTTTTCTAACTGGACAGAATCTTTGACATAATGATCAAGCTCAGAATTTATCTGAGTTTAGGAGATGTCAAGATGACTGCCTTAGGACTGTGCTATTACTGTTCCTGCTGCAGTTTTTTATCTACCCCTCAAACAGCTTGTGGTGGTGAAAGGCAGCATTAAGTTCAGAAAGCCTCAGATGGACCAATAAGGACAGACCTATTTCTTTCCTCTTCACCTTTCACCATGCATTAGATGTTGCCACACCAACAGGTATTATCTATTTACTCCCTCAGCAGAAGCAATGAATATTGGTAGCTGTTGGACGAGACATGAGACCAGGTTGGATGTAAAGGGTTTTAATGTAGGAAGCTACATTTAATATTTCAAAACACCTGAGAGTCACTGGGTATTTTTACTTGGTTTCTCCATACTTTTGTCATCTGTTTGGTTTTGTCTTCCACACCTGATGGACCACAGACATAGGCTTGTTTTGAACTGACATTAAAATGCTATAAAAGATTACCTACTGAAAAACCATTTTCCACTGTTAAATGAAGTGTTGTACTGCTGGCATTATAAGCTTTTTTGAGTAAAATATTTTCCAAACTGTGGCCTGTAGTAAATATGGAAATATTTGTAAGCACCAGTGCATTCTCTTTATCATGATGTGTAAAACATATGACAAAAATGACAAAAGTTTAATTTTTTAAAAAGTTTTTTTTAGGAAAAAAAGAAGAGAATTTATCACACAGAAAATAGATTCTATAGGTACTTCACAGCAGGGACAGATTGTCTTAAGGAAAAGGTCCAGTTCTTCTAAAATGTATGTTAGTGATGCTAGCCACAAGTTTTTATTAACACACAGTGTCTAATATACTCTGGGGACCAGCAATTTTGAGGAAGTTAGTTGCCCAAGAAACAGAGATAATCCTAAAAGCATGCAATGTGCTTTGCCTTATCTGTTAAGTGCCGTCTTCTCATTTCTGATGCAAGTTCTTATTCTTATCCAAGCCTGACTTTGAGTAATGTATTACAACATTAAATACTTTCAGGATCATGGATCAAAGTGTCATAATTATTGCAAAATGTTTTCAAGTCGAGTTTCGGCTTATGAATGTATTTTAACAAATTATTTGGTGTAGCGAGACCTTCCAAGGGTAATTAATGTTTTGTGCTGGAGATGTTTCTTATCTTGGCTGCAGTCATAAGGTCAGAATTTTTATACCACAGAAATTAATTAAAGTAATGTTGCCTGGTTTCCTGCTGAAACATTACATTTAATGTTAACAGCTAGAGTTATGGAAAAAAGGGAAATGTAGCTGGTGCAAATTTCTAGGGTTGTCAATGTAGTTGAAACAGCTTTTGTGCATAAACTGTCCCAATAGGCTGTAATTACTCTGTTCTTAGGGAAAAGGTGGAAGAAACACAGCTTTGGAAGCTTGAGCAGTTGCAAAAGGTTCACATATGGCAATACCTGTTGGAAAGAGAGTTTGTCATGTGTCCCTAATACCACTGGACTGTGCTTACAGTGACAAGCAGCAGTGACAAGTAGCATTTCCTTCTGTTTCACAAGAGTATTCAATCCCTGCTCTGTATGTCATCTGAGCTTTTGTGCTGGGAGCGCCCTAAATCTGAAATGAATTTGTACACAGATACATTTTAAGTGCCTTCATGTGTCCTCTTATTTACCGTCCTTCAGTTCTGTGTCAGTAGCAGTGTCTAAGCTCATTTTTCCGCTCACCTGGAGACACCTGTACTGTTATTTGAGCAGTGGGGTCATTTTTGTGTTGACAGAAAGTCAGCAGGAAAGAGCAAAGTTAGTTAGTCACCTTCTTCTCTAATTCCTGCTAATATCCCTAAATCATCTCCAAGGTCTACTTGGGCTACAATAACTCATACAACTGCACATTTTTTGTCTCAGGAAGGTCTAAACATCTAAGTTCGTAAAGGAAGACACTTAAAAATCAAACACCCTCTCCTTAAACTATGGATCAGAAAAGGCTTGGACTTTCACAGATTGCCAAGTAGCCCCATTCTGACATCCACTTCCTGATGTCCATCCATTTGATTCATCGTGTATAGTTTCCTTGCAATGCCACACAACAATGTTAAATTATAAAATTAGTAAGTTATTTGAATGAGAAAGCTTCTTGTACTGCATGATTTGTAATGTACAAGTATAAGAATGATACAGTCATGTAAGAAGTGGTTTGCATAACAGAGGTGATGTTACACTTCCAGAGCCTAATTGCATGTTCCATCAGTACTGCAGGGAGGATAGGAGCATAGTTACAAGACTCTTTGACATATTGTCTTCTGCATTGTTGACATGTTGTGTCATGCTTTTGATGCCTCACTCGCTGTCAGAAGTTTTGACACTGTCAGAATTCCCATGCAACTAATATGACATTGGTTATAGCTTTTGCATGACGCTGGAAGATCAGAGAATGTCTTCATAACGTGTGTTGTGTGGCCTAAGAGGAAGTCCAGCTGAAGTTTCAATCCAGCCAGCTCTCCCTACCTGAGCAGGGTGACAAGAGCAGAGAATTGCTATTGGAAAGAACTCTGGAATAGTAAAAGTATAAAACTAAAATTTCTGTACACACATGCAGACTTAACAATGCTTAATTTGTATTTTCATAAATTAAACAGAGAGAGGCAAGGTAAAAGTTCATATAGAGATATTTCTGATGTGTTTATTGCCCTTATGAATTTATCTAACATGAAGTAAAGAAGAAAGGATAGGTCTTTGGTACTTCAAATGACAGAAAAAATGTAAAAACTTCAGGTGGTGTTCAATAAGCTGCATCCCATGCCTGTGTCTTGATTTGTATTGTAGTATTCTGAAACTATGTTGTCCTTTACAGGAATGAAACTCAGCTGTAAAATTTAAGAGGCATGCCTTGATTATTCATTAACACCAGACTCAGCCAAGGAAATTTCCTTGTTAGTATGGGCCATGAACTGAAATGAATTAAACCACCACAATTTCAAACAGTTTTGTTCGGTTTTGGTGGTTTTTGGTGGTTTTGTTTTGTTTTGTTTTCATTTGAACTTCATTTGCACTATAATAATCATTTATCTAACTAATACTTGAAGGAAAACATCTTGATCTTTTTTATTCTTAAAATAAGAATTTATTCAGGTAGTGAAGTGAGTCAAAAGGTTCCTTCTGCTCTTTTGGGGTGGATTGTTACACCCTCTAAAATATGTAATGTAAAATGTCTTTTGGGACGTTCAACATGTTACTAAAAGCTAGAAGAGCAAGATTGAGCAACAAAGTAATCCCATTTGTGATTTCTTTTGGCAGGCATCCAGAGGGAAATAAGCAATTCATAGCTCATAGGTTACACAGAACACAGGAACAGAGGGGGAACATAGAGTCTTTGTTTCTGCTGGGAAAAAAATCAAACCAGCAAAGATTTTCTTCAGTTTTGGAGGTCATTTTCTGAGTGTAGCTATGTCCCTGCCTGCAGCTGATGTTGGATACACTGAAATATAAGAAAGCAAAGATAAAATTCACCCTTAAAAATAAGTCAGTTACTCCATTCCCTGATCTTCATTGCATCCATCATTGTGCTTTGTGCAGTCATGATCAAGCGATTTCCTTTTATTTTTTTTTTTCCTAAGATGAACATCCTTGCTGTGACTGATACTTGTTCTGGTAGTCGGAAGATATGAGTGTAACCAGGGCACTATTATGCTGCACTGTGAACATAGGTTTCATGAGTGAGTGAGATTTGGCTTCTTCAAATATGCTTATAAGGAAATCAGGTTTTGATTTAGTCAGGATAAGTATTATATATTGAAGTATTTACTCAGGAGGATCTTTTTGGAAAAGAGAAACATTTTTAATATTACAAAACTCTTTGTGTTGATGACTCAGCTCCCAGTGATTCATATTCTACACTCACATTTCACTTAGTTTTTACATCCTGAGGTTCTGAGTCTTGAGATGACACTTTTACATGGCTGGAAGATTTATCACAGTGCAGGACAAAGATAAGCCCATTTGTTTTTTGCCTTGGCCTGCCAAAATCCACTCCCTCCTGCTCAGTACTTAGCTATGTGAAACTTGGTGATAAGAAGGTCCACCTCTGATTTTACGACTAGTTCTGCATAATTCTATTGTTATCACTTAAGTGAACAGATAAAGGAAAGAATCCATCCCAAAGGGACTCCAGTTTAGGTCAGATATGTTTGGAAAAGATAACAAGAAATGGGAAACGGGAGAAATGTTTACTAGTGAAAGGTAATAGGCACCTTGCTTACTAGTATGCATATATAAAGCCATTGGTATCATTAATAGAACACCTTTTGCAGATGCACTTTGTGTCTCACAAATTAATGCTAAATGGTGTTGCAGTGCATGGGCAGTTTGACAGGAGACTGCTCTGGAGTAAGCAGGACTGGCTAATCTTGGAAATGTACCCAGCAATGAGATATTTTGATTTTGAGGAGGCATTGTCTAAATTGGGAAAAGAAGGCAGCTTTAGAAAATGTGGCAGGCAAATCAGAGAAAAAATAGTAATCAGTAAATCTGAAATTCCCGTCTATGAAATTCCCATCTATAATATTAACACATGTATGATACATGTTTGAAACACCTGTTACCAAAAAGAATTGTTCCCAAAGTCAGAATGCTACAGAGTATATCACAGGAATCAGTATCAGGGACTCTAAGGATGAGAGGGCTTTTTCTGACAGGGTAGCAGAATGAAATCTGTAGCAACCAATAGTCCTCAGATGAACAGCTCTTGAATGTAGCAGTATGATAAAGCTTGCTTTGTGCCAGGTGCCTTTCATGCAGAAATGTCATTATTTGACCTCCACTCACAAAGGGTTCACCACACATCGATACCAAGATTTTCCAGTACAATAGGTAAGAGCAGACCAAAGAGCAGTTCCTGAGAGTGTTAGCATGCTGTGTTTCACAGTTGTGCAGTCCATGTATGCCGTCAGCCTGTCTGGAGTTGTCAGTTAATTTTTTTCATGGACTGTACATATTTACATTGCCATGACTTTGGTTTGCAGAGTGCTTATGTTCTAAAGGACTGTTCTTTAAAGGACTATAAAAAGTACCTATAAAGATGAGGGATTACAGAAGTCACCATGGGAAACAGATAACTGTTGTGTGATCACCCAGTGATAACTGGGTGTGGGCGTAGCCCATTCTTCATTGAATCATTTCCTTCACTGTTGTGAAAGGGCAAAGTTGGAAGGGAAGAGGGCAGTACTCAGCTCCCCTGCTAAGACTGGGCTGTGACGGGCATTTGTCCTGTGGCAGCACATCATTGTACAGCCTCAGACCTCTTCAGGGACAATGCTGCTGGTCAGCCATCAGTGGGGCTTGTCCTGTTGGTGAGTGTGATGAAGTCTTCAGGTAGTAGAATGTCCCACTGAGCCAAGACAGCTGGAGGTTAATAGACTGGAAAATTCAGAGCACAAAATTTGCTCACTTTCTTAACACTTGCAAGGATTCTAATCCCAGCTGCTGCTGCTAGTGAGCAACACACAAAAGGAGGTTCAGCATGGCTGGCTGTGAGAACACACATGCACACAGCTGGCTGAGGCAGCTGGTTTTCTCATGTGACTAAATTGTGGGAATATCTTAGAAACTTACTAAACCTTGTAGCACAGAACTTTATTTAAAGATGGTGAAGGTTATTTCATCACTAATTCATACCTAACATGAAAGCCAGGAAAGTGTTCCAGATTTTTTCTTTCTAAGAAACGTTGGGGACATTGATTACTCCTTTATGATTATATTTAATGAAATTTTATTAGATATGATATTAGTTAGCATACATTTGCAGAGAGTTGCAGCACATACATTATGCAGCCTCAGACCTGGTTGGGGATAATGTTGCTGTCACTTAGGGGTTTGTCCTATGTGTGACAGTCCTGAGGTTTTGGGATAGTATGTTCTCACTGAGCCAAGTCAGTGTCTGTTTAATATATATTACACTAAGGGCAAAATAATTAGTGGAGTTTTGTTGATACCTAAACCTAAAACAAATGCACTTGACAGGATTTCTTTCTAGTTTTCCTGTGAGGTTCTCTCACTGAATGTCACAAATGTCTTCTGCAGTTCTAAAGCTGAGAAAGTAGGCTTTGTGCCTGGAAGTTCAATGCTATGAGACAAAAGCTTCTCTCATAGGCTGGGAGGCATCCAAAAGGATGCTCTTTTGCCTTCACAATACACAAGATTGTAATGGAGTAGCCTTTACCAACAGCTAGGGTGGCTAACATGGTTGCCAGTGCAAACCTGGACTCCATTTTTCCTGTGTTCTCAACATGCAGTGAAGCCACCCTGACCTTGTAAGTGAATTGCTTTGATGATATATGCCCAGATGATCTGACAGAATATTACCTTCCACCTGCAAAAAAAGTATAAAACCAACTTGGCATTCCAGTCAAACCTTAGAAAAATCATCCCAGATTATAAATCTTTTGATGAGGTTGATGCATCATTTGAGCATCCAAGAACAGACATCTTGGTATCACTCCTACCCTGTAATCACAACCACCTGATGTTTTTTTGTCTAGCACTTCATATAGTGGCTAAACTCTACTCCACAGCCTGCCTCCTACCCCTGCATAATACATATGAAGCTGAGTGTGTTGCTCTCAGAAAAACAAAATCATTCTAGGTTTTGAGAGGGACAACTGCATGAACTTTGCAGAGCAACAAATTCTGTGGGTACACCTAAGGTGTCTTCCCTAAAGTGTCTAGAGACCTTAGGAAGAGATGAAGGAGACATTATGAAGATTTATGGAAATGTACATCTTCTCAGCAATATTTAAGACTGATAACAGTGATATAACAGTTTATAAAAGTGCATTTTCTTGTGCTGTTTCCAGAGTTGTACACAATAGACACCAGTGTCAAGGGACCAACAGTACAAGAAGAACCACTGGCTGGAATTCAAAACTAGTTCAATTCAGGCTTGAAGTAAGGCATGAATTTTTAACAATAAAGCCAATTAATAACTGGAAATCACACTTGCTAAGAGATTCTTCATTTCCAGCATTGGAAGTTTGTTGAAAAGCAGTGCAGAAATGCTCAAGCAGGAGATACAGGCTTGATGCAGAAATTGCTGAGTAGGTTTCTCTGAACTCACAGGAATTCAGTTTCTGTCCTGTCTGTCCTCAGAAGCTCTGTGCCAAGTCATTAAACAAAACACCTCTTCAGTATCACATAGGTGCCCTTAAAGTTATTACCCTCAGATCAAATACTAGCAAACCCAAACAAATTAAACCAATACTTGCTGATTCACACACACATTCTGGCTAATGCTGATGCATTCTGATATCTGAGATAGGGTACTGCTGTCCTGTTTGGAGTGGTAAACAGCACACTGGAAAAAACTGGAACATGCTCCAGGAGTAAAGTGGTGAGATGAGTCAGTTTAGGAAGCCAAACAAGGATAAAACCATCCACTTACTTATTTGATAGGGCTGGTATTATGTCAGCTTAACTCTGTGATCAAGCTGGTCAAACAAGCATCAAGAGTGTTGGAAGAGGAGCAGCAAACACAGAAGAGTGGAGAGAGAAGTAGGGCAGATGGATAACTTAACCACTGTCATCAGCAGTAGCTAAAATTATAGTTCACATGTACCGTACCCTAACCCTGAGAGCTGCTTTTTTAAAGCAGACAACGTAGCAACTTGAATCCACTTCCTCTTTTCTTGTGGGAAAGATAAGTAAGAGCTGGTGTTATTTTTGTTAGTATTTATTGTTTGTATTGTATTGGTGCCTCGTGGACCATCTTGTGTGACTATCCATTAACTGGGAATTATTCCCTCCCCCCCAATATTTGATTTCCTTTTGATAGATATAATGGTGGGTGATTTCCACTCCTTAATTCTGGCAAGATGGGACATATGTAAGGCTTGTCAAATGACACAACATTCAGACACTACAATGATGGAATGAAGTGTAAACACATAAATATTTAGGGAGAACAGACTTGCTTCTGGAATTATCTGGGTCTCAGATCGGAAAAAAATGGTTGATCCGTAACCAGGATAATTTCTTAAGTCCCCAGACAGCTGCATAGCAGTCAGTAGGAGTGTGGGAGGGCCCCAAAATTACAAGCAGCAGGCCAGGAAAAGCAGAGAGTCAGGAGCTTCTCAGGCTGACTTCATCATTGAAGTAAAGGCACCACTGAGACAACTTGTTAAATTCTCCACTTTTGGAGACTCAGTAAGATCCTGAGTAACTTACTCTAGTTTCTTTTGTTTTGAGAAGGAGTTGAACCAAAAGTCCAAGTACAGGATTACAAATACAGAGTATTTTTCACATTTAAATTATTCATTTTAGACCTGAACTAAACACCATACATGAGTGATAAGGTGGCTTACAGTGAGCGAGCAACTTTGTAATTACATATAAAAGCCCCCCAACACCTATAATATCCATAGTTTGTGTTTGATCTCTAGCAGACAAACAACTAGGTTTTTTTTAATAATTATCCTCAAATCATGAGAGTCTCAATCTCTAACACATAGGTGTAACTACCAGGTAAATCAGGAAGGCAGTAATATGTCCATAAAAACCTTTGACCATAGATGAAGACAGAAAAAATTATAAGTAATGCTTAGTCCTTACCTGTGATTTCCCTATATGATCTTTTTTTCTTTTGTATTCTTGTGTTTTCAGGTAGCGTGTCATTGTTCTCTCTGACAGCAGGTATAGATTGCCTAAGTGCATGTCAAAAAATTTCAGTCTTCATGAAAGCTTCTCTCTGAGCCTATATCAATTTGCAAGTATATCTTTTTCTTTCTATGTTTTGCATTGAAGAGCACCTGAAAGGTTATGGTAGAGATTAGATCCTAAGTATAAGCACATAATAAAAGATATTTTTAAATGATCATATCATTTAAACTAGCCTGAAATGGATTTTTTTTCTGAACTTATGTTCTTCAATAATTACTTGAGTTTGAATGAAGTACTGTATTACCACTTAAAAATTTAATATCTTACCTAAAGAAGAGCATCTTTGGGATAGGTAAATAGTTGCCTGAAAAATGTTACAGGGATACATTCAGATGTGGTGCACTGTTCTCAATATAGGTATCCCTCTAGCTGATGCTACATCCCCTTAGACATCCATTTTAAAATTTTTTTTTCAAATGCTGCACTCTGAAACCACAAACCAACTAAGTTAAACAAACTGAGAGGCAAAGCCCCATTAATACTCTTCTCTTGAACTGTTACATGTTCCACCTTAGCCTTCTCAATAAGATAGTTTGAAAGCATCCTGCCCCACTAATTACATGTATTTATTTTCTGTTTTCATAACACTTTTGCTCAACAGATTTTTAGAAAACCAACAATTTTACATTCACAAATCCTCCCAGTTAGGTAGTGTTAATATTCTCTCAG
>VXBQ01015232.1:14853-29560 GCA_013400175.1 Phainopepla nitens
TTGTCCTGTCACTGGTTGCTACGGAGAAGAGATTTGACCCCGACTGGCTCCACCCTCCTTTCCATCAGCTGCAATGAGTGGCGAGGTCTCCCCCGAGTGTTCTCCAGGGTGAATACCCCAGCTCCCTCAGCTGCTCCTCATATGACTTCTGTACCAGACCTTCACCAGCTCCACTGCTCTTCTCTGGACTCACTCAGTGTCTTTCTTGTAGTGAGGGGCCCAGAACTGGATATAGAACTCAAGGTGTAGCCTCACGAGTGCTGAATATAGGAGGACAATCACTGTCCTGCTCCTGCTGGCCACACTACTGCTGGTACAGGCCAGGATGCCACTGACCTTCTTGGCCACCTGGTCTGGCTCATGTTCAGGCACTGTTGATCAGCACTCCCAGGTCCTTTCCTGACAGGCAGCTTTGCCCCAGCCCGTAGCACTGTGTGAGGTCGTGTCCCAAGGGCACTTCACCTTGTTGAATCCCCTCGAACCAGCTTTGCCTCCCCACTTCAGAATGGAAATTTACACTGAGTATAAGACTACTTATCATGGGCTAAATGATACTTCAGATTCACATCTGTCATTGCTTCAAGCAAGGGCTAACTCAATGAACTAGCTCTTTACTTAAAACAGCCTGCTAATGAGAATTCTCAGCTAGTATCAAACTGCACCAACACTTAACAGAGATGCACAGAATGAAATGGCTTTTTTTTGGGTGTTTTTTTTTTGTTGTTGTTGTTTTTTTTTTGTTCTTGTTAAAAAATTATTGATGTCAAATACCATGCTACCACTGTTTCTTTCCCTCCAGCTCGTGTGGGAAACAGAAGGCACAATTCCCTCCACCCAGACTGTACAGTTTATAGCACCTTTGAGAAGAAAATTTCTGCTCCTTCAAGCTTTGTATTTGCTCTTATAACTTAAAGTGGCTTCCTATTACTCTGTATCTCAGGTTTTTTCAGTCTTGCAGTCTTCCAGTCTTGTTAATTTTAAATTAATACTGTACCAACTATCATTTCATAGAAGAACAAGTAGCAGCTAAACCTATGTGCAGTTTGGTTTTCTAAATGTATTTTGCATAATAATAAGCTATAACCGTACTCCCATGTACAATTATCAAACTTCCCTTGATTTCATTGTAAGATAGTTATTTGATCTACTGAGATATTTCAGGAAATCCCCTTCTAAGGCTACCAAGCTTTGCCTGTCAATCTTTGATGCATGTATTAGCTGAAATGTTTTGGTCTTTTACTCTGCACATAGTGATTGAGAAGATGTGCCACAAATAAGTACATGAATGGGAATAAGGCAGTTTTGTGCACCATTTTACTCAAATTGACTTTTTTTTTTTTCCTATGGAAAGGGAAAGAACAGGAAAGGCACTGACTTCATTAAGACCTCATGTAGATAGGTCTGAGCATAATGGCAGTTTCACTGTTGGCCATAGGACTGGCTTTGCACTAAAGGCCTTCTTTGAACTGAAGCCTATACATTTAGATTTCATCAGCAAAAGTACTTTCTGGTGCAACTGCCTTGTAGTATTTTCATGCAAATGACACAGAGGTTAAAACTGGATACTAAATAAAAGATCACCAGGCAGATTTGGTGTAGCAAACACACTGCAAGGAATAATAATCATCAATGACAGGAGTGAGCTGATTTCTTCCCACGTTGTGCAACTCTTTTACGCAATATTCTTCCTCTTAGCGTGTGATTTCTTCCCACATTTTGCACTGCTTTTCTGCAACATTCTTCCTCTTAACATGATGCTTTTTTTTTCCCCTGAGATTTTTCCACTAATATGATATACTACCAAACAAAGAGAAGCAACATTGATATATGGTCAAAAGTTCAGTTTAAGGAGATTAAAAGCTCTGAATGCAATTGGCACACATTTGTTTCCCTAAGAAAAAAATGCAGAGTTCCTAATTTTTAAACCAAACCATCATTTTAGTGGTGTGACTCATTACTTCAATGGTTAAATGAGGCAATATAGATACAGGTGTATTTAACTACGTCTTCATCTTTAAAGCCCAAAAGATAGAAAATTTGCAGCATGGTGTGTTTGGGAATATTGCAGCTTGGAAACTGTCCCAGTTGTGGGCTTTCTGTATTCTGAGTTTTGTGATGGCTCATCTATACACACAATTGTGATTTTAATAGCAGCACATAACCTAATCATAAAGTTATCTGGGGTCTGAAATGCGACAGACCTTTTCAAACTGTTAAATCTCATTAAACATGATTTCAAAAGAAGACAGGTGAGGAACTTGAAATGCCCAGACTATTGTTTTTTTCTGTTATTACTATTTATCTGACTGAGCCTTTTTTTACTAAATTTTTTTATCCAGAATCTGCTATGTGGCTTCTGCTGATGATTTATATCTGGTCAGCTTGCCAACACAGGTGTTTATCTGGAGAAGAGTTCCTTTTCAAAGAGCTATGAGTTTGATTCAGGGAAGGTTGGTCAGGAATTAGCAACACCCAAAGGAACAGGAAGGCAAACATTTCAATAATTTGTATGTATTCTCTCTTTAAGCCGTAATTATGGGAGTGTTGTAAGTGCAGAAGGTGAGGCACAGAGATGATAGATCATACACGGGTGTGCGCCTGTGATTTGGACATCACAGCAAACTCTGCAGAAAGTTGCAGCATTTCTTAGGCCTTTTATAAGATGGAAAATCTCTAAAAAAGCAGTAAACATGTGATTGTAGGTTTGAAATACTTGTTATAGTAAGAATATTTACTTAAGTAAAACAATGAAGCAATGAAGGTATTTACAAACATACGGTCTTTTAGCCCAAGCATTTATGACATAAAAGGTTCATACATCTAGGAAGAAAATAACAGGGTGGTAATTCCTAAATGAAGAAAAAATTGAGGCTTGCTGTCACCAATCCTCAGCCTAAGATCATAGGTGCTCTCTATTGACTGCAGAATAATACTTCAAGATTCATCACAGCACACTGTTTCCCAGGTAGGAAAGACCACAGATTAAGATCACGCAGCTGACAACTCTCTGAGAATGCATCCAGGATTTACAGAACAGCATAGTGAACAACTCCTCTGCTGAGGCATGTGGCTAAAAATATTTATTTCCAGTGAAAGTACCCTTTTCTAATTTTGCACTGTGCAAAAAGCTGCTTCAGTAGAGCAGTGCACTTGGCATCTCTCCTTTACCAAAAATCAGTAGACTAAAAATTTTCAACACCAATATAGCATTAAGAAACAGGGATTCTTTATTTGGCACCAGACACATGAGGGGATATTTCCTCTGAAATACCATGCATCCTGAGTACAGAAAAGGTTCCTGTGTATATACTATATATTTAGATATTATGGATAGTTTTTTTTAGAAGAAATATATATATGATAACCACTTCCCCAGAGTCACTAGCATATATTTCCTCCCATTGGCACGTGGCTTCTCTTGTCCCAGGTGTCCCTCCAGTGGTCTCTAGTGGCTGGTGATCCTGAAGTTATACTTGACCACCTTATGAACTTTGTACTACATCCTAAATTATGAGAAAAGTTGGAATAACTGGCCTGGTTCATTAACTTATACTTGAAGTATAGTTGTTTCTTATTCCTTTCCTTTGTTAATGCTTATTGTAATTTTAATTGTATGGTTCCATAGGCTAATGGTTTTGCAAAATGATCATTGTATTAACTCACCAGATGCAAACAATTCCTGCATCTCTCCCATATTCTTTCCTGTGTTGTGGTGGGGAAAGTGTATAACAAAATAGTTTGAAATGTTGTCACTGTCCATGCAACTACTCTACAGCTTCTCTGCATGAAGCATATATAACAACATGTCTTGACATCAGAAATATCATGGGAAACTCTGTGATCACCTATGGAACTTGAACAAGCTGGACAATCTACTGTCAGAATCAGAGATGTTTTATGTATCTTTGTCTGCAGAATCACAGACTTCTGTCCAGTACGCATGCATGCACAGTATTAGAAAATGGTCCTGAGCTTCTTGCAGACACCAGTATAATGTAGTTTTCATTAACACCTCTTTTCTTGGAAAGTTACTGACAAGAATTGATACTTGCACATTTATGACCAACACCTTTTAGAGTTTGTATGTGGAAAATCTCAGTCTGAACTTGTTTGTCCCATATGAGGACTATTCCATTGACAACTCCAAGAAACTCCAGTTTGTGACAGGCTGCTGTTGACCACAGCTAAATGATATGAGGACCACCTCACCATCAGTCTTCGTGTAATGCAGGAAAAGACCTCAGAGACTGAACAAAAAGCCCTTATCTTTTCTGTTTGATTTTTCAGCTCATTACCAGAAGTCAACATGGATGACAAGAATGTCAGTCCCCAAGCCACTGATACCCAAACATTTGCATTCCTCAGAATGCTGGCTATCTCCTAAACCACATGCCAGGCCAATGCTGACCTACCTGGTCTCCAAAAACTGCAGATGGTCTCTTACTCCCAGAGGACATAGGAGGATCACATAAAAAATACTAGACAGAGTATTTTTGTAAGCACATAGTGATGAAAACAGTAGAGTTAAAAAATAATTTCCCTTGATGTCTAATTTAAAAAGGCTGTACCCTGTCTTTAAGTGCTGCTTTGGTCTCCTACTTGAATAGCAATATATTTTAAAGCTATATTTCACAGTAAATAGAGCTTTAGTGAAACTTGCTGTGCTTCTGATTAAAATGAAATTAATTTTATCTGGAAAAATCACAGAATTTTTCCAGAAATATTATTGTTGAATTATTGTCAAAAGAAAGACCTTTAACTAGGGCAGTTACAAACAGAAATGATCCAAGAATACTAAAATTTTATGTTAATTCCCTTTTACTTCTTAAGTTACATCAACTGCTTGAACTTTCTGCTGGATCAGAGGGGAAGTAAAAAACAGCACATTAAGTTAAAACCAGGATATCCAAGAAGACAGATGACGCTGGGTCATACTCCAGCATTAATTTCTGATGTATCCTTGGGTAAGTCAAACAGAATGATTACACCAAACCAGCTATTGTTGCAGTAATGCAACACTAAATTACATAATTAAAACTAATTATGTAAATTATTCCTGAAAAGGGGGATTATTCACATGCATTTAAGTTGAGTTGTATGTTCCTCTGCAGACATGGCTCTCTCTTCATTTACTAGAGAAGAAAACTATGGGCTCATTTAGATGTTTAGCTTGTGCCTTCTTCCGATATAGGTATCATGAATCTAGGTATTAGTTTTCTTTAAGTTCAAGTTTAGACTTTAAGTCTATTATCTCTAAACCAATATGTTTAAAACATAGTTATTCTTCTTTTCATCTTGTCTTCTACAGCTAAGTGTTTAGATCTTTGGAAATGGGACTGTCCCTCAGTAAGTGCATGCAGTACCACAGAAAACAGAATTCCTAGCGGGTTAAAGCACTACTGTAAGAAAACCAGCATTAGCAACCCCTTCTCTGACTCTTGTAATGGGTGATATTTGCCTTGCAGTCTGTAGTTGAGTGGTTACAGTACAGTCTACACTTTTGCTTCAATCAGAAGTTGAAGTTTATTTGCTGGTGAAGGTGACTAAAAAGTAAACAATCAGAAAGAAAGGCTCCAACTAAGAAGAGTTTAGATCAGCTCTTTCTCTTTTTTATTTTATTTAATCCCTTTTGTTGGAAATAATGTAGTACTCGCAGAGACAGGGGCTCTCAACTGGCTCCAGGCTCTGACAAAAGTTTGACCTCATGTTGACAGAATAGGTGGACTCCAGCACCTCTTTAGATCCAGGGTAGGATCTAAAGGTAGCACCTGATTAAGAATGTGTTTTTTGAACAAATTTCTGTTTGCAGATCTCTTCCTGAAGTACTTACTGTTTTGAATGTCACAGAGAAGGGAGAATATCTTCCTGCTCTGTCTGCTATCAACTCTGAGATCAGCAGGGCCTTAGTCACCACTAGCTGTGGGGAAAGACCATGTAACTACAAGTTATCCAATAACTTATTGGATAATAATTGTCCATATTGAGCAATAAGTTGTCCATATAAAGGACGTATATGTGCTGTCGCATAAACACAAGACATCTTGTGAGAAAAAATCTGCTGTCAGAACAGCCACTGGAGTTCTATCAGCTAGCAACCTCACCTCTGGTTTGCAGCTACTGGAGCCCTGGTTTAGGACAGTGGCCAGATAGATGAATGCACTGCATTCTTTAGAGCCTTCTGTGGGGATAGGTACTTCTTGGGGAAGAGAGAAACTGCATGAAAATTAAATATTTTTACCCCAAATCTGCCTTCTTTAATATTTACATCCCCAGTTTGTTGCCTGAAGAACACCTGGACAGATGTTTACACCTGCTTTTGCAGTTGGGCCCACACAGAGAAAAGTGTGATGTGAGCACAGTTTTGTGTGCCCCAGCAGCAGATACAGGGATCTGGCACTGCCAGTGCCCAGCTGTCCAGACAGCAAGGATCTGCATCCCAAGTTTGATTTATTATCTTTGTCACTTCTTCCTGTGTAGGGTATGGCATAATAAACATTGGGATCTTTAGAGCAAGGGCTACCTTTTCATTCTTTGTCAGTGCAACATCAATCACTGTGGCATCCTTATCCATGCCTGGAGTTTCTATAGATCTCCCACAATATAAATAGTAACTAAGAGCAGTAAGTGACACTGTGTGCCAGCAACTGAGTTTTTAGGGATGTTTATGTCTATAGTTCATAAAGAACTGTGGAATCCTCTCTTTTTAAATAGCACTTTATAAACCTAAACTTTTCAAAATTTTACCCATTTAAAAAAAAATATTTTGCAATTTTAGCTATGAATGATGGCAACCATTCTTATCCTGAGTTGATCTGTAGATAAAAGTCTGATTACTCGAGAGCTTGGGTTAAGCTCTGGGGTAAGGATTAAGGACACCGTGCACTGCATGGTCAGCTGATGCCACTGTGACAGTGATGACCCTCAAACCCTGCACCAGTCCATGACATAAACCTGATCTAAGCCATGGATGACCAAGACACCTCCAATCCTGCAGCTGCAGTCCTTAGGTACTCCTCTGCCAGAGGCGTTGTGTTTGCTTGTAGGTCAGATGAAGTGGAAACCCAGCATCCATGAACTCACAATGAGTTCACTCATTCATGAGCTCACAAGAGTCTACATTGAGCCAGCCCCCCTCTGACTGTCAGCCACTGCTGGTGCAGAACAGGAAGACATAAATTTATTCAGAAAAGGGGAAAGAACGGAAGGATCCTAAGCTTAAATTTATTCAGAGGACATAGACCTGGCAGGTGAGCTTAGGACTTAGAAGTAGCACAGGTACTGCTCCAGTCCTTGTAGCAGCAAAAAATGAAGATACCATTGCTAGGATTATTTATATGGAAAAACATAATTGGATAATTTTTTTAAATTGTTCTGACAGAATAATGTAATGGCTGGAAGGAGGACATCATATTGCCCAGTCACAATAGTATTTATCACATGAGGAACAGAGAAATATGGGCTAATTTTTTCTAACTGTTAATTTCAAAAGCAGCTTTTTGTGTAAAATCAACAGCAATAATGAATGAGCTGAATAGCTCCATCTCATAATGGATGATGTTGCTATGGAAATTATGAAAATATGCTTGTTCTTAGAATTACAAGGAGTCCCAGGAACTTTAAGGTCCTTTCCAACCCATGTCATTCTATGACACACACAATAATAGCAAAAAAATATACATTATAACCACTCTCCTTAAGTGGTTCCATGACACTAGACAAAAATATGTAGGTCTGTTTATATTTCTCATCCCCAAAGTCAGTCTGCTATTATTTACTTGCTCTCTAACACTTTACATGGTCACTTCAAGCAAAGACCCTTGAACAACCAGGATACAATGTGAAGCTTCACTTATAGCTTGGGCTCAGGCAGTTCTTCAATAACATTTGCATTATTTACCCCATTTGTTTCCATGGGAACCTCTAACTCTGCTGCTAGTAATTGAGAAAAGAAAGATTCAGAAAGATCAGCAAAGCCAGTTCAAAACAGTGGCTGCAAGCCCTTATGTAGCCTAGATGAGACAGAACACATGGAGCTTTAGTAGGGGATGGGATGGAAGAAACTGTAGTCTCTTAAAAATAAAACTGTATACTCAAGAAACAAGTGATCTATTTTTAGCATATTGGTCCCATCAGTCCATAAAGGGCAAAATTCAGGTGAAAGTACATAGCACACTTACAGTAGCTCCAGGCATTATTGAAACTGCCATATTAAGGGCAAAATTTACTTGATTGGGTAAATTACAAGCAACACACAAACCCCATGTGAAAGTAAGAAGCAGCAATGCTTCCCTAACTTTGGCCAGAGTATAAAGAAACTAGACCTGGCCACACTCCTGGTTTTCCCTTGCAATGTAGTGTATTTCTCAGACTCTTAACTGCCAGGGATGCCACCTATGTGCATTATACTAGCTTCTGCTCCTTTATTCCCACACTAGGAATATATTTTTTTGCCCAGTAGAAATGAAGGTTGAAGCTTCCTGAGGCTCTGTTTGCCAGCAAGGCATTCAGTCCTAGTAAAATTCTTACCAAATATGGGAATGTTGCTTCTGAAGTACCAAAACCAATACATCATGACTTGCCAATAGACAAGGACAAATGTCACTTTAAATGTATTTTATTAACAGAAATACATATATAAGGGAAAAAAGAGATCCATGGACTGAATCCTTCTGTTAAACTAAAAAAAGGAAATCTACTTTTTCTCAAAGGCAACCTGTTAGATTTGTACAGTTTATTTGTTTATTTGTACAGTACATGGTTGTAACCTAGAATTTTATGAAGCATTAATTATAATATGAAAATTTGAAACCACTGTTCTTGATGCTGAGTTTGTTATTTTAACATTCCTGGATTAATCCTACCAGGATGAAAGGAAACCAGGCTAATTTTTGAGCACAATCATGACAGTTTTCTAGCAGAATCTAGTTGCTAAGTTCTGGGAAATGATTTGATTCTTGTCTTCCTGGAAGTTCTCAACTTTGACAAGCTCAAAAAATATTCCATCTACTGTCACTTTTAAAGCAGCACTTCAATGAACTTCAGAAAGGAATATATTTGGCAAATGCAGTTTGATACTTTTGCTAGCACATGGAGTGATGACCTTGCATGCTGGTATTTCTGATGATGGCTTGGCACGTTAGTGCTGTTTTGCCATGAAACTAAGGCAAGAATTGCAGTTCTAGACTCTCTGCTGCTGATAAGATGGGAAGATGAAAATAAGAATGCAGAAGCTCAGGGATTTGGGGATTTGTTGCTATGTTGGGTGGCTGGGTAGTGTTGCTACAAAGGGAGTAAAACATCTGTGAGAAGAGTGAAATTGCTATCTTTAACTCCAAGCTGAATCACTGTGCAAGTGCTCCTACTGCTCAGGGCCAGGT
Organism: Phainopepla nitens; assembly: GCA_013400175.1. Taxonomy (NCBI): domain Eukaryota; kingdom Metazoa; phylum Chordata; class Aves; order Passeriformes; family Bombycillidae; genus Phainopepla; species Phainopepla nitens. The sequence continues at coordinate 24,231 of VXBQ01015232.1, forward strand.
AGCTTGAGAAGTCCATCACCAGGGCAAAGGGAATCACTGAAGATAAGTTTACGTTAAGTGAAAGATTACGGATGGAAGACTTTGCACATATATTACAAACTTGCTTTCAAAGTGATTCACAGTAAAGCTTGTGCAGAATGCTGCTGTTGAGTGCAGCTGTCACAGAGAATGATGATGGTATTGGTTTTGGAGGGGGACAGCTGGACTGTTAAGTGAAATTTGACCAACTGCTGATCTCCCTGGCTGACATGAAGAAAAGTAATTTAGTCTGGAGTCAATGGATCTCATTTACACCTGGGTGAAGTAGACTAATACTTCTGAGATTCCTTTCTCTGAATTGTTTAAAAAACTGTAAGCAAAAATAAAACCTTAACTGAATCACCTTAAGAAGTCCATTGAACTTTGCATTTAAATTATCCTTTCAGCAAAATGTGATAACTGTATCTACTTGCCCTGTGTCTACTTGCCTCCCTGAACAGTTGTGAGAATACATTATTGATCCTGAACAGATTGCAGGCTGAAAAGGGAAGAAAAAGGGAACAGTTAATGTTAACATTTAGGAAAAGAAGAGCAGAAGGAGGAAAAGGTCACAGGTAAAATCCATGTATGCTTTTTACTGTTTCCTCACCCAATATAGCAGTCACTTCAGAACAGAAGAGGCCAGGCACATGAAAACAATACTGAGACACTTCTGGCAGGATTTGCTGTGCAGGCCAGAACTGCAGCAATATCTGCTCGTGGGTCTTCAGGATCATCTCTCATCAAATGGAAAATACACACGAGAGCGGGGGTTGATGTACAAGTGAAGGAAGAGAAGGCTACTCATTTGTTTGCTGTTGGGCTCAGGCAGTATTTCTTCCCAGGCCTTCTTGAACACACCCTGGTAGCTGGGAACACTTTCATATGGAACAGTTATGAAACACTGTGGCTGATGTAGTTCTGATAAGAAGCTGTAGCAATATTTATAAACTGCTGAGCTCTATAGATAGCAATACACTTGGTAACAGGAAATGGGACATGGTTGCTTCACCTGTGCAATTAGTGAGGCAAGTCTCTGCATGTTCATACACTCTTATACAACATGAACTGGATAGAAAGACCACTTTTATCCCAAGTATTGGCACTTGGGCTCATCAAAATGCCACGGAGATAGTAAAATATCAGAAGGCACTGGGCAAAATTAAAGAACTTCGAACACACTGCCTTCTTACAGTCAAATTCTCTAATACCTGTATTGCTGTGTAAATAATTACAGCACTGAAAATGCTTGACTGTTGGTATGAATGGTATACATTATTCTCAAGCTGGGATTGCTTTTTGCATTCATACAGAAATGTTTTCATTTTCTAAAATACCTGTCAAACTAAGGAGCTCTATGAATGCTGGGCCTCTGCCTACAATCAAAACCAAAGAAAGCAAAATAAAGGTAAAATAATTGAGAGAAATTAAAATATTAGTCACAGCATCTTGTGTCCAAGTTTTGCTCATGTACCTCAGCAAACAGATGTCATTTACTTTTTCCCGAGTACTGAGTTAAACTGCTTATAAATAGCATTTTCCCAACTCCCTCTCCCCACTGCCAGATCCAAGGAATTTAATCTGATTGGAATCAAAATCCATGGTCTCACTGATCAATGCGGTCAGGTTTTGTTTAATCACTACCAAACTTCACGCCATTTGAATTCATGTGATCTGACAGTGATTCAAATTAACTTTTTTCCCTAAGAGTTAAGATTTCAAAACATATTGCATAAATACTATTGTCTTACTTCTAAGAGGTTTTGTCAGAAATCTACTGTGTATATAGAACAGGAAGGCAATGGAGAGTTAGCACTAGAATATCACTGACCAGCTGCTGGGAGGGGCTTAGCACACAGTGGAAGAGCAAGACTGGGCAAAAATTTGGTAAGTTTCTAAAATCTTTAAAGGTAGTCTAAAGACACAGAGACCACATAATTATAGGGCTCGTGGTTAAAATCTGTAATGGGAAAAAGCTTCTGTGAGGTGACAGTGTGATCTTGGTGACAGAAAACCACTGCCCTGACAACATGAATAGAAACAAAATCCTACTCCTCTCTGAACTGGCTGCAATAAGTACAGCATTTTAATCCTATCTGTTGTACAAAAAGGAGGTTTTTCTAGATCTCATATACCTAAAAATACAGAATTAAAAAATTAAAAAGTCATATAAGTGGATATAAGTTGGAAGAAAAAGTTGGAAAAACATGTTGAACCTTGGGAAAGGAGGAAGACGTTTCTTTTCTGCCCTGTGTATTGCTGATGGCATGGCTGGCACTGTGTGCATTGTAATCACAGCCATTAGAGATACACAAGTGTTGCTGCAGATATTCTTTAGTAAAGTTCTTAGCTACTAACGACTTCTAGTGTTGCCCTTCATTACATATCAGCAGGAATGTTTTACTCTGTGGACCAAACATTCCTACACATTGCTGTGCCAGCTGGCCACTACTTCATTTCAGTGAGAAATCCAACTTGCAAAACATGATCAGGATGTCTCTCTTTGGTAAGCTGCACACACAGCGCTCATTGCAAGCTAGATACGTGAGACCTTTTCTCCTTTACAGCAGATTTATAGCAAAAGTGATAATAAAAGGGAAACTGCTGTATCTATCCAGGAGAGAATTTTTTTCCATGCAGGCACTTGAGAAGATCCACTGATCCAGAGACCTCCTTAGAAACACTGCCTTGCAGGAGATTAAGGCTGGGGTGGTGAAGAAGCTGGAACAAGCTGCATGTGGTGAGAAGGGTCTAAGCAGACCTGTAGCATGTAGAAACATGCCAGAAGGATTCCTGGACTTCAGCTAGTCCTCCAGGACTAAGTACCTGGAAAGTTTACAGCTACCATGATCTTATTTTTGCCTGGCCTACATCTATGGTAGACAATCTCAAACCTGTATTTTAAGTAAGACTTACCATGTACTTCATTTTACTGTCATTTGTATCACTAAGGCTGGAGTGCTTTAATTAGTTCTTGTTTAGAAATCAAGGGCCTGAAAAGGCATCTCAAATAGGAAGTAGGAGAGATGAAGTTGGACTGGAATTAAGAAATTACTCATAAAACAAAGTTTAGGCAGTGTAGGTTCATAACTATTGAACACATAGACAGCACAAAGCAACTGGATTGCTGGAAATTTTAGCATCAAGCTAAAGTGAGTAGTGAGAGCACAAGAGTGTATGTGCTGTGTCAGTAAATGCACATGTGGAGTTCTAAAAAGTGAGCACTGGAAAAAGGGAAGTGCTCAGACAGCAGGGTCACTGAGAAGAGGTAGTTCTTGAGGTTCTCCAGCCTCTGAAGATCAAGATAGCTCTTGGAACACCTTCATTCCTGTATCACTGTTCCAGGCATTTACATCAAACACAGCAAATAAATTATGCCAAGTCTCTTACAGACTTTTGGAGTACACAGTCTCATGTTTTAAAGCAGGCGTCCCCTTCCCTCTTACTTCAAGCTCATTTCAGCCCATTTCTCCAGGAATAGATCTCCTTCAGCTGTACAATGGGAGTGATCTTCTGAAGGGAGAGAAAGAGGGGTGAATTCAGGGTAGAGTGTCCACTACAGATGTGGGGCAGCACAACCAGGGTGCAGGGCAGAGGAAGGCCCTTTGAAGTCAGATAGGCACTCTCCTCTTAGTTATGTGGGAAAGGATGAGGTCCGTAAAAAAGAGAATAACAGATTCGTGGATTCAATTAAGAGAATTGCATAGTACATAAAAATGTGGAAAGAATTCAGGGAGCATTTACTTTGCTCAGGGACATCCAGATATTAAGCATATTGAAGCCATAAGCTGAATCCGTAGACAGTAACTATATAGGCACAGCAAAAAATGTGTGGCATTTGCGATATCAGTGTCACCTCTCCTATTATTTCTCTGCTTTGGAGATGTTCTTATGGAGCCCATTGCCACCTAATATGAGCCTGGCTCTTGGGTGGAAAAAGTTTTTAACATGTTGTTTCCTTTGTGGTTCCAAAGAGGATACAACGTGTCTCTGAATCTCTGTACAACAGACATGTCTGGTGCTTTACAACACTGGGAAAGCTGGCTTTTGGAATGGATTCCCATTCAGAAAAAAAATGGGTGGATTAGAAAACTAAGAGAAGTGCAGCAAGCTTTGCGGCTAAATGGGGAAAGTATCTGAGATATGAGTATCAGAAAACAACTGTGGTATTTAGACACTAAACAAAGAAACAATATACTAGATTAAAATTATTCTTCATGTTAGTGTCTTGAAAAACGAGCCTCAATTCATTGGAGCCAGCATAAAGGAACCACTCAGATGTTACCAACTTTCTTAGAAAGTTTAACAAAGAGATTTGTCTTTCAACGAAAACATTTCACAAAACACTTCAGTAACCTTCAGAGAATCAGAAAGTGGCTTAAGACTGTTGTAACAAATATTTAGTATTCCCCACGTCCTGAAGCGATTTTTTGCCATTTACAAAGCTCTGTTAAGTTGGTGAGGATCATTTCACTGTTCTACCAATGCTGAAACTGCCTTTACTTTAAAGTTAGTAACAAAGAGAAGAACTCAGTAATGTGCCCACTGAAAAGGGACACAGAGGTTATTTTCTTAAGGAGAGCATGATTTAAGATTAGGCCCTAATTTCGCAGCATCTTAGAAAGTGATTTTGTACCTTAAATGGAAAAATAATTTTGTAATTTTTGAATCATTTGTATTTCTGGGTACATGGCAACTACTTGCACTCTCACTTGCCAAAATTATCACAGCAAAATTGATTCAGCTACTGTGCTTAAATATATGATTTATGCTGCAGTATTTTATATTTGTAACATTGCTCTAGAGGGACTGTGAATTTGATTTCTATACATGAAATGAACATCTCTATACTCCATGGTATTAAAATTAAATGTTTTAGCTGTAACCTTAATTTCCCTTATTTGTTGCCCCATCTTTGTTTATTGCCTTTGTAGTATCATGACTAAAATCTGACAAGAAGCTGCTTGAGGAACAATCTGGTCCCTTTGTAGTACCACAGAGTATGCAACATACTTAGAGTAGAAGTGAAATGAAATTATAATAAAAATCTAGAAGAGTTTGCGTGTAAGTAGCTATGATTTTTATCATAGTAAACATTTTAAAATTGCATTAATTGGAAATTGTAGCATTGGAAATTATCTTCCTAGCCCTCAGAAATGTGGGTAAAAATTACAAACAGTATATATAAGAATGTTGGTATTCACTGTGTCAAAGGAAATAATCTCTTAGCAAAAATTCAATCTTGTCAGTATAGGTAAAGTAGGAAAAGATAAATATAAACTAATTTGATATGATCACATATGAAACACCAC
>VXBQ01015232.1:29592-40124 GCA_013400175.1 Phainopepla nitens
ATATTTCAGATACAACAGTGTGGTTCAGGAGAGCAAAAAATGGTTTTGTTCTGTTTCAGTCTTTGCAAAAGGGGGTGCACTGAGGTTTCTTCAAAACTTCAGAACACTTCTAGGGTAAATAATGAACATTTCAATAATTTCTTGGACATGCAGCATGGACTTACTTTAATATTTGAAAGAGGGTCTTTTTAATGTTGGCCCAGGCGTTAGGCTGGTAGAGGTGAATATAGTTCCACTGCAGTCAGGGTTAAATACAAAGACACCAAAAAAAGCACTGGAGTGCATTAAGAGGAGCCTGNGTATTTGAAGGGAGGGAGTCAAGAAGTTGGATCCAGGTCCTTCCTTCTTGGTGGTGCCAAGCAATAGGACAAGGGGCAAGGGGAATAAATGTACGTCTTTACTTTGTAGGTGACCATGCACTGCAACACGCTGCACAGAGAGCTTGTGGAGTCTGCCCCACCGGCCATATTCAAGAACCACCTGGATACAGTCCTATGCCATGTGCTTTGTATGACCCTGCTTGAGCAGGGAGCTTGGAACAAATGACCCACCGTGGCCCCTTCCAACCTGATGCATTCTGTGAGTGTGTGAACTGTCAGTGCATTGCATCAGTAGGAAGTCAGCTTTGGGACACCAATTATGACAGTTGCTGACATGTTGCTTACTCTTTTGCTTTAGCAATACTTTGTCGTGGGCTACATATTTAATGCATAATATGTATGAACATATATTACCAACCTATCCACCCCTTGACCCAGGTGTTGATATCTGTTCTTTAAGTAAAAGGGTATTTACAAATGTGGTGAAACATAGCAAAGTAATTTATTTTTTAGTAATATTTTATTAGTATTAATTAATTAATTTCCCAGAATAAGATAAATGCTGTGGAAGTATTCACAATTGTAATTTAACATTCCTTAATAGTTGGCTTTGTCTGTCACATCTTTTTCACATTTCCTTGATATTTAACTGTCTCTATACAAGGTATAATACCTATAGGCAAAAGTACAGAAGAATATTTGGGAGTACTTTTGCTGGAGCCTTACCACTACAACAGCTACAACCGTTAAGTATCTAAGTGTAGACTTCTACTGCTGTGCCAAACTCTGCCTGTAGGACTCTGGTGGTCTGTGCTGTCACCCCTTTAAGTTTCCCTAAAGACTCTCAAAGAGGTTGCATTCAGACCCCATGCGATATGCCTGCTCCCCATGAAAGGTCTGACACTCGCTCTTTATTCCCTAGGGATGGACAGAAGCACTGCAGTCAATACATCCCCATTTCTTTGGCCACACAGCCCTCTAACTAAAGAGTAATTTGCTGCATAAATGTCTTAATCAACCACAGGAGTTTTTCTTTAGCCTTTGGAAAAGCTGATTACTTCATGCCAAGCATAGCTGTATTGCCCAATGAGAGTTTGTTTATCAGCCCCACTCTCACAGGTAGGTAACTGTGAAAAGACTCAGTGCTGAATAAGTTCCTGCTGGAAATAGTCTGGAGTTTCTTTCAAAGCCACACCTGTTCATGTGATACAAGCCTCTTAGGTGAGCTGCCTGCTCTCTCACGGCATTGAGAAACAGAATGTCACAGCCCAATGAAAAGCAAGGTAAGGCTATACTGAGCACTCAAACACATGTGCAAGAAAATGGCTTTACACTGTAGAGAAATATTGCCTATTTAACCTTATCTAATGTTTGTACTCTCTCACACACACAAAACATTTGGTGCCTGAGTAGTATTTCTATTTGCTTGAGAGGGAAAAAGAATGAAAGGGCAAAGGAAAGGTTACTAGGAGGGGATGTATAAAATGTTTCTGATTCAACTGTGATGAAGTCAGCTGAAGACAAAATGCCTACTAGTTTCCACAGGTGTCCAGGACCTTATGGTTGTGATACACAGAAACAGAATACAGCCTTTCCATATTCAAACTTACAAAAATTATATGCCTGAAAAGAACCTGTAACTGTAATAAAAAACAGAACAGGTCACTAAGAAATGGATGAGAAGATATAATCTTGTAATAGTCCCTTGGAGTCCTTGGAAGATGCAGTAATTTGTAGACTCTTGATTCCTACTTATCAAAATCAACTGTCACACCTTACACTGACACCATGGGTTTGGAATACATGATGCAATGGAACAATGGCTCATGATGACGAGCATGCAGAATTAACCTGTCCCCTGTATTACAGCTGATCCACCCAGTTATGACTCACTGGTAAAGGACTGAACTTTTTGTCCTTAGGCAAAGGGCACCGGAGCTGTGTCTCCCAGACACGGTGCCAGTGCTGTCATGACATCTCCAAGTGCACTCAAGATAAGACTCATCCAAGAGCAGTTTTTTTCGTACCACAGGGATTTTTGGCACAGAGAGACAAGTAGAAGGCTTGCAGACAAGCAAGACAGACAAATCAAAAACCTCGCTTTCACTTTCACACTCTGGGCTGAGGTCTCAAACTCGCCTGAAATTGGGGCAAATTACTCAATCATTTGTTGGTTCACTTTTGTCAGTATCTGAAACAGATCACACTCCTGAACAAGGTGAAATTTTGATGGATCCTGCAGCTGTTTCCACTGTTTCATCCTTGATGTCCAGATTGATATCACTTAACACAACAACAACTAGCTGCTTATACTTCTGTTCCTGGCAAGACTCTGCTCTTACAAATGTAATCAGGGCTGATGACAGACACTAGTGGTTGCTAGGACCAGTTGGTTCCAGAAGCAGGCGAGTCGATATTCCATTTCAGGGGCATCCTTTTGGAGAGCATTCTACCATTTATCCATACCAAATCAGATTAATTCCTATCTGTACATCTTAATATAACAGTCACTCTCTGGGTCAACATGAAAACCTAACTGAAGAGAACTGCTGAGTAAAATAGAAGTCACTACCTGAAAAGACCATGATGCTAAGAGGTCTAGTAACCCCCCATCTCTTCTACTGCTGAGCAGTCTGCAGCATGAAACCAGCAACACCTAACAAGTTAGTATTTACGACAAACTAAACCAGGTTTTGCATGGAGAAAGGAATATGTACATAGAATTTGTTAATTCACTATTTAAAAAATAGAGTTTTTCCTTCAAAGCTGATTCTGTAGAAAAAAATCTAAGTGCAGCCTTCTCTCTCACTTTTTGTGCACCTGAATATAAGAATACTCCTTTGCAAAGAAATTTAGAAGGGCGTTAAACAGTAGTGCTTTTGTAATGGGCTTAAATGGTAACTGAAACTTGATAATTTCCTCAGCAGTTTTCCCCACATTTTTAAGGAATAAGTCCTGTCAAGGACAATGTAGCAAAACAACAAAGGGTGATCTTTCCTTCGCAAAGAACAGGAAAATGCTATGGAAATACTCAATGTTTTTAGAAACAGAAACTCAGATTGCATCGTTTATATTGGTTATCTACAGAAAAACTGAAAACTCAGGTTTCAAACTGTGTCTGTCTAGACTAAAAGTATATTAGTCTTCTGAGCCACTTAACAGCTGCTTCACTGAGAGTGGTAATTAAACAACTACAGCAGAAATACAAAGGACCGACAACACAGGCAGCTTGGCAGATCAGACATCTCAGGTCACCCTGATTGCTTCTAACTGGATGCACACCCTGTGCAACCCCGGAGTCTATAACTGCTGTGGAAAACGAGCACAGGTCAGATTAGATGATCTCTGTGAGCCGGGTAAGGAACATTTGGGGCACCAATCACAAACACTCTGCATGAAGGACTTCATTGTTTCAGCTAGTCTCGGCTCACCACACCCTGTGCACCTCCTAGACGCGCAGGAGTAGCTGCTGAAGTCAGGACATATCAGCCCAGTTCAGCACACAACTGTAAAAATGGCCCTGCTACTGCAAGTCCTGAGCAAAACAGTTCTTTTGTTCTGGAAAAAAACACTTCTCTTTTTGAAATAGCAAGTCTGGACTGTGCTATAAATACATAACACAATTTGGAATAGCAGAGCTTCTCAGGTGCCAGGGCCTGTTACTTGCAACTCCTTTAAAGAAATGCAAGCACAGCTTTTGCAGGATGTACACCTGTATTAGATGTGGTAAATAAGATGTATTCCCAAAAAAGAGTTGGGCAAACTTCCTCAACGTGGTTGTGAAATATATTTGCACAGCAGCTTTTATCATGTTCCTGTGACCACTATTATTGAGCTTATTTTCACAAAATAAAGGAACTGGGATATCAGAAAGCAAGATGGAGGAACAGCAATAATAGCTAAACGAGCAACTCGGATTCATATCTGATTGAAATATTGTGTTAACAATTATTTAGAAACAACTGTTTCTAAACCACTTCAGGAATAGCGTTTAAAATAGCTTTTTAAAACAGTACTCTTAAAATGCCAGACAAACTTTCCTCTTGACAGTTTTAGCTGTGTATTTTTCTCTTTAGGTTACACTGTCCTCAGGTTCTTTCAGCAGCACTCAGGCAGAAACTGAACAAGTCAAGATGTCCCTTTCAAACAGTGCTATGAATCTGTGACCCTTTGTGATGAGAACCAAGTACATAGCTAGAACAAAAGCCTAAGTGTATTCTGGCTACTTACACATAACCTTTCTGTCCATCTTCTGTCTGTACCTCCACTCATATTGTGGGAAACTGCATGCAAATACTCACAGATACGAGAAAACAGATCCCAGCACCCCATAAAGAAGTGCAGAGTGATTCCTGGATGCTTGACAATTCTGTAGTGGTTGGGAAAGATTCAAATACAACTCATATCTTTGCAGCAATTTGGGAAAGATGCATTCCTTAGGGACGCCTCTGATGAAGCTAATGGTGTATGCTGTAATTCCAGTCTTCGAGACATGAGTAGGAAACCCTGTAAGATATCTTGGACTATATTCAATCACAAGTTATCTTCTTATCAGTGTCTTAATGTGGACTTCAGAAATTGCTGAGGACTCAGCTTCAAGGCAAGGCTCAGCCTGACTTCTAAGACAGATATCTTTCTAAAGCACTTATTCCCTCCACCCTCTAAGCTTTGATAAGTAATGACCAAAACATCTTTACAATTTTGCTCACTGATCTGGCCAAGGCAGTTTTGCTTCCAGGCAGTCACAGCTGTTGTAGCTGGAAAGGACTGTGAGCTTTCCAGCTGCTTCTGGATCTGCTTTAGCTGAGCTCAAGAACCACCTAAGCCACCATTTTTGTACTGGGGTGCCAGTGTCGGGGCCCAGGAGTTTCTTAAGGACTAATCTCAGTATCCATAGATCCATTTAAATTTATTATATGTGTCTATATGCATTCTTGGAGCATCAAATACTTGTTCTTGGAAGCAACAAACATCACCTTTAGATCCGGTGTTTCATTCAGTCTTGGAAGCATCACTATTAAGCTCACTTCTGTGGCTAGATTCTGTTCCCTGGATTTCACCCTTTTCAGCTTTTACTCTTGGCTTATAAAATCACTCATGTTTTTGATTCTCAAGGGGGCTCTCTGACCACAATTTCAGTTCTGTTGCTCCCTGACCAAAGTCTTTCCCCTACTTCAAGCCCTTGATGTATGTCTCTGGTTCCTAAGCCCCCAAACAACCTGCCCTTCATTCAGTCCACTAAGACCTGGGAACATGCTCTTGGGTATCCTTGCTTGAGTTAACAAGAATGCAACAGTTTTGCAGTAAAAAGGGTTGAGAGATGCAAAGAACTCTTGAGTGCCTTGCTTGGGTCTAGCAAGTGGAAAAAGAAACTTGATTACATGTTTCTAATGGTAGCATACCTTTAACTTGCACTCAGCATTTTTAATTTCCAAGAAGGTTTGCATTGATGAAAACTCAGAAACTCTCCTGTAGAATGAATGCTTACTCTTCTGAAAATCATGCTATCTATTTTGATTAGTATTCATTAGCAGCTATCTAATCAATTTGCAATTTTGCCTGATTTTTTCCTTATCTTTATAAAACTGAGATATCCATAGAAGATATTGGCCATTATGAGGTGATGTCAATGGCTAATTGAGTTCCATGAACAAAACAATAAATTATAGTCTGAGCAAAAACTCCATGCATAGTGTGTATCCAAATGGACAATAACAGTAAATATTTTTTTAAGATACTTGTGAAAAAATCCAACTTTATTCTCAAAACTATTAATGAAAAATGCAAATTTAAAATATGATTTAGATAAAAATGTAAATGTAAATTACCTTCTTCTTCCCTCTCTATGCTTGTACTCAATATTTCCCTAACATGTTTCCTGGTTATATTTTGATATATATTTGGCTCAGAATGTGAAATTCCATTTAAATACTGTTGTCAGATGAAGAATTATTTGCTCAGCTGGTGGGAAAATACAATGCTTATGCTGCAAAACCAGTAGCCAATGACACCACACAATGCTTATTCTGCAGGATCATGTTAAACTCTAACCAAGATGAGGTGCAAAATAATGAAGTTACTTCCATGTTTGGGAAGTAACACCAGTTTATCCAGCAGTCAGCTATAACTTTGGGGTTTACGACCACTAGAGGAAGCCCTGGGACATAAGAACACATGTGCAAAGGGGAAGGAATATTTAATAATAATAATAATTTCAGAAAAATAATTATTACATGTATGTTTATTCCAGGAAAATAAATTAATATTATGTAAAATTCAGGATAAAAGCAAGAGCTTTTCTATACTCAGCTCAGCTGATATCCTGTGTGCATCTGGTGCCATAATAAAGAATGCCTGCTTCTTAATGCTACATTGGTATTAAGGAGTGTCATTTCACTGATTTTTTTTTTTTTGGTAATAATATCTGCAACAGATTTTGTTCTTAAAAGGAACCTGTTTGCTTAATATTCCTTAGAGATATGACTTTTAAAACACCAGAACAGAGAGATTATTTTTGAAGCAAAGCTAGCCCCAAATGATATATACCTTTAGAAGGGAAACAAAGTCTGGAACACAAGTCCTGAGGGAGCTGGGGCTGTTTAGCCTGGAAAAAAAGGAGGCTCAGGGGAGACTTTATCACTCTCTACAGCTCCCTGAAAGGAGGGTGTAGCCAGGTGGGGGACAGCCTCTTCTCCCAGGCAACCAGCGACAGGATGAGAGGACAGAGTCTCTTAAGCTGTGCCTGAGGAGGTTTAGGCTGGACATTAGGAACAAGTTCTTCACAGAAAGAGTGACTGGCCATTGGAATGGACTGCCCAGGGAGGTGGTGGAGTCACCATCCCTGGAGATGCTTAAGGAAACACTGGATGTGGTGAAACACTCAGTGCCATGGTCTAGTTGACAAGGGGGCGTTAGGTCAGAGGTTGGACTCCATAATTTCAAAGGTCTTTTCCAACCTAGCTGATTCTGTGAGTCTGTGAAATATATAGAGATACAGATATAGATAGATTTACTGTTTCATTTTTTTCAGATATGAAATATATCATAACTATCACATTTTTTCAATCAGATGCTCTCACACCCAGTCATCTCTTTTTCTCATACCACCACACAGGGAGAGATTCCTGGCCATCTCCTTTGGCCTGTGGCGCCACAATAATCTGTGGCCAGATGGTTTTTGTTTTCCAGGAGGTAAAGCCAGCATGAAATGCCCCACAAGGAGCATATAATTTGTTTATAGGACATGTTTTAAAAACTAAAAATACACTAGTATGTAGATATGACAATTTTGTGAGAGTGTGTATATGGAAAAATAACGTCTCTTCATCTCAGAGGGATAATCCTTGTTCTGAAAATTTCAAAATAAAAATGGAGACAAGAGGAGGTAAAGGAATAAAAAGGGAGCAGATGAAAACTGAAAAAATTACCAGCTAACACTTAACTTATAACAAAGCCCCATTGCTCTTGCTCATTGATAATTGTAAATTAAAAGGAGAAACTCTGGAGTACATAACAGAGGACAAGGCAGAGCAAGCATCTGGAAGTAGGCCTTGGAGAACAAACCCTTACAATATGTGGCTGCTGAAGTGAAGAATAAGAACTTTGAAGGAGAGTCAGGAAAGACCAGTTAAGAAAAGGAAGATATTCAGAGCCTATGAAGAAAAGAGGTTGAAAAGGCCTGTATGAATAAGCAAACTCTCTTTATCAAAATCAAGCATAAAATGAAATCTTGTAAGAGGTGGGACTGGCAGCTCAGAAGGAATACAGGCACGCTGTCTGAGCACAGAGGGAAAGCCATAGTTCATCTGGAGTTGAACCTGATGAAGAATGTGAAGGACGGTGAAGTACCCTGTAGCAAAAGAAAGATCATAGAAAATGTAGGACCAGTGCTTAAGCAGGGAGGATACCTTGTGACAAAGGACATGAATAAGACTGAATTAATCTGTGCCCACTTTCAGTGGAGGAAGATCAAGTTAGGGAACATTGAATTGTACTGGACACATAGGAGACCATTCCACCTGATAGATGCACATGAGTGCCGAAGAAGTGGGCTGCTTCTGATTGTCTCTGACACATCAGCAGAATATGGGAGGTTCCTGAGGACTAGAAGAAAGCAAATGTCCCTCCTGTTTTCCAGCAAGGCCACAAGTCACAGCCATAAAATTACTGATTTACTAACTGATTAGCCTCACCTCAATCCCTGGGAAGGTGATGGATCAACTATCCTGGAAACCATTTCTAAACCAACGAAGAACAATAAAGTGATTGTGAGTAGTTGGCATGGACTTACGCAGTGGGAACCAAACTTCTATCTATCTTCCAGCTAGACTAGTTTGGTGAATAAAGGGTGGTAACTGAAAGTTGTGAATCTGAACTTCAGGAAGGCTTTTACCACTGTCTCCCACAATATCTTCATAGACAAAGTAACCAGGAATAAACCAGATAAGAGTGTGGTGAAGTGAACTGAAAGCTGGCTTGGGCACCAAGGCTCCAAGTCTTGTGATCAGTGGCAAAAACTCCAGCTGGAGACTACTGGAATGCATCAAGTGTCAATAGTGGGGCCAGCGCTCTTTGAACCCTCAGAAAGTTTGCAAATGATACAAAACTGGGAGGTGTGGCCAATAACACACATGGGTGGACTGAAATTCAGAGGGATTTTGACAGCCTGGACAGATGGGCGGACAACAACTACGTGGACTTCAAGGAAGAACATTCCAAGTCCTGCATCTGGGGAGGAACACCCCAAGGCAGCAGTACACACTGAGGGCAGACTGTCTGGAAGGCAGCTTTGCAGGGAAGGACCTGGGGGTGCTGGTGGACACAAAGTTGACCATAAGCAGCAATGCACCCTTTAGACAAAGAAGGCCGACATCACCCTGGCTTTCATTGTTATGTTCACTGCCACTACCTGTAGTAGCATGGAAATAGACCAGCTGATGGTCACAAAGATGACAGATACTGAAGCATCTGACATACAAGGAGTGACAAAAGAGTTGGGATTGTTCAGCCTGCAGAAGGCCAGGGAGAATGTTACCAATGTGCACAAATACCTGGTTGGGTGGAGTAATGAAGATGGAGACTCCAAACTCAGCAAATTACTCTCAGTGACCCGGCTCAAGCAGTAAGTGGGAATAAATCATCTCCAGAGGTCTGTTCAAAACTCAACTATTCTGTGACTCTGTGAAATTATTTACCTTGGTTTTCTAAATGTAAACTATTCTCCAAGTATTCCACAATTTAATGATGAGTGCATAAGCATAGTTATTTCCAACAGCAATACTTGGGACATTTATAGGTTAATCAGCCTGGATGAATTAGTCAGAAAAAATACATATACCTGAAACATTGTTTGAGTTTTGTTTTTTTGGGTTTATTTTTTGGTTTTTTTTTAAATTGCTTTCATGTTCTATTACAAAATTATTTCTGAAGATCAAAAGTATTGAGGCTTTATTCCTTTCAGATTTGTACTTTGAGGTTTCACTGCAACATGCAGCTTTGACTTTTTCAACCCTTGAGCTCTGGTTTGTAATTTTTTTGGTGTTCAATTTTTTGAGACCCAGTACCAGACAAAACAAAGACTGTGTTAAGGCTAGCCTAAAACTACATTTGTTAAACCTCACAAGCCACTTCACATAGGCAGATCAGATAGCTTATTACTGCCAAATAAAGAGGATACTGGCAGAACTGTCTCTTTTTGGTCTCTTCTCTTGCCCCTTCTGGGGCCTATAAAAGCCCTATAGGCTTTTATATCTACGAGGGCTGTAGGACTTAAATATAAGTTCTGAACTCACTTAGGCATGGAGGCTAACAAGCAGGGACCAATTGCACAGATTTCTGTACCAAATCCAACTAATAACTCTATACTTTTTTTCATAATCTAAACATTTAAACAAGAGGAAGATGCAAGGCAGAGCATTTACATAACAACAAACATGCAGAGCTGTAATGAACACATTTCTCTGATTTAATTAAAAGGAACAAAAGTGGATTTTTAATAAAAGAAGACAGACATCTCAGAGTTCAAATTACTAAAACCAAGTTTCAAAGACATGCAATCCCAACCAATGCATGTGGGAGTCTTTGCTGCCCACCACAGGCATCCCCTTTACTGGGAATCCCCTGAGAAAAGTCTGTGCCAGGGTCAGGAACCAGGAATGAGACAAGCAGGAGTCAATGGCTTCGGTCTTCAGTTGTTTATTATTTCTTTATCCC
>VXBQ01015232.1:75303-100719 GCA_013400175.1 Phainopepla nitens
AGTCGTGATAAAGTACTTTTTTTTTTTTCCTGTACCCACTGTAATAATAGGGCACGTATGCCAGAGAAACTCCTCAAGCCTAATAAAATTCTTGTACATTTGTTATCTGGTTGGTTTTTGCATCTCTTATTTGCACATTTTTATAATAACAAATTCCTTTCTCAGGGGCTGGAAATTTGCAATGGCCACGCAAGTTGCAATGCAAAATTCTGGTTCATATTCTATTTCTCAGTTTCAGTCCAGAATGATCAGGTAAGATTTTGATCTTTACTTCCTCTCCCACCCATCCCTGCCCCCTTCCTCTGATGAGGATGACCTGATAATGAGAGGGAGTATATTTTCTGAGCTAATTTGACCTAATGCCCAGTGTGCTAAAGTTCAGTGCACAGATTGATGCATGCTTCTTTGTTAGCAAAACAACAGGAGAGGCACTGACTTTCCACAGAAGAGTGAGTGTTCCAAATTAAAAAAAAAAATCTAATACCCCTGCCCTTAGTACCTTTTAAATGCTATCCATAGCATCTTTGAAAGGGAGTTTTTTTCCAGTATTTTATTTGGAGGTGTTAATTAAATGAGATTAGCATTTTAGAAGATACCATGATGGCTCATTTGGTGAGGCGGGGGAGGAGGAGGTAATGAATAATGCAAAGTCAAAACTGATTTGTTTGTCTTTTCTAGGTGGGCCAAACTACGAATTAATATGTTGCCTGCCACAATAATTTGTGAGCCAATCTCAGAATGCTTTGTTGCCAGTCTGGTTATTGGATGGGCAGCTCATCATGTGTTTAGATGGGATATAATGGTATTTTTCATGTGTCACTGCTTGGCATGGTTTATATTTGATTACATTCAACTAAAAGGTGTTCAGGTAAGTAATTTTATTTTTCAGGAAGTTACTAAAATCACTGCTGCCATTGACTTCAGCAAAAAGCTAAGCTCAATTACAGCCATAAAATAATTCTCTTGACATGCAGAAAATAACAGGTCAAACCCTGTTACTTCTCAGTCTTCCCGCTTCGCTTATAGTATCATGAAAAGGAGGAAGTGCTTTTGGTTGTAATTTTGTATTCTGCAAAATTCTGCACTTGCCTCTGACTAGGCTCTGAAGGTTTATCTGTCTCCTTAATTAATATTCATGTTTCAAATCTGTTCTACATGGCATATGCAGAAATTTTAAGCTCTTTTGACAGTACAAGAACAGAAGCTTTGTGGTATTTTGTTTTGTGGGGGGGTTTTAAAATTGTATTTTATTTTAGTTGTCACTTTGTCTTATATTTGTTGAGGTATGTATTTACTCATATGTATGTTTTTCACTTCATTTTGTTAATAATGGGCAAGGAGAACAGGCGTCATAAAACTTCTAATATAGAAAAGTACCACAAATGAGAACAGCATTTGTTCTTCTGATGCTGTAGAAAATATTTAATATGGGTAATTGTATCTTGAACAAGTTAATATTCTTGGGTTTCAATGAAAGATGCTATTGATATGTAAATCTGCATAGTAAGCTTTATAAAACATTTTTTAAAGGTTTTAAATTACTTGAAAATATCTGTTAAATTATCAGTATGATTAAATACTTCGTTTTTTTTATTATTTCTAGGGTGGTGCTCTGTGTTTCTCAAAACTTGATTATGCAGTAGCTTGGTTCATCAGAGAATCCATGACAATTTATATTTTCCTCTCTGCTTTGTGGGACCCCACTATTAGCTGGAGGACAGGGCGCTACAGATTACGTTGTGGAGGCACTGCAGAAGAAATTATTGATGTATAGCCACACATTTGTGACTGTGAATGTCAAAAAGAGAAGGGGAATGAAAAGTATTCTAAGTTGTTTATATCTTCCAAGAAAATCTACCTTCAGTAGTTTTATTACTTGTATGTTTGGTATCTGTTCAATTTATTTTTGCATGGCACTTGCATCTGTGAAAATACATGTGTAGTCTTGGCCAAATGGTACCTTCCTCCTATGTACAAATAAAAACAGGGAGAATTGGTCCTGACATCTTCTTTCTATTTAAATGCTCTGCAGTAGACTTTAAAAAAAAATGTCCTCCAGGATATGAACAGCTTCTTACTCCTTGGTGTGCTAGGCTAGCAAATCTAGGGTTTGCATAACTATTTTCCAGCTGGATTGCACAAGGATGTACCTAGTAAAATCACAGAGATGCAGCTGATTTTTGTTTTATCCCACTAAATTGAACTTGTAATGGGACCTTGGGAAAGAAGCTCTGAAATGTTTTATGCCTACCTCTTGTAGTTGCTGCAGAACAATGTGAATAGAAAGACTAAACTGCTTTGCAAAAACCAACNCAGTACTTCCATCCTTTTTTAAGGGGTGTCTGTTTTTCCCTGTGAGTGAATGCGTTCGGGGTGGGGGGTGGGGGGTGTTGGGTGTGTGTGTGTGGGGGACATAGTAGGGGGTAGAAGGGAGCAGAAATACATTTCAGAAACATTTCACACATGAGCTATTTTCTTACACAATGTCTTAAGAATGTAATTTCATGATGCAGGTATTTAATATCTTTGTAAAGTGAACATACATACCTATACTAGTCATAATTAAGTATTCAATTGCAGTAGATATTGTGAATATATTAAAGGGCCGAGTGAGTTTGCTGTCACTGATTAAAACTGTAGTCTTAATTTAGATATCAAACTAAGTTTACTCTTGGCTGTTTGCCTGTTAGTCTAGCCTTTAAATTGGATTTCTGTATTCCAGTGGTATGACTAAAAGGACTAGATTATAATGCATGCCATGGTTTTCCTCTCTCTGTTCCTTGTAACTTGGTTTTCAACCTCATTGTGAAATTTCCTAATTTGTGGTGAACTGGACTTGTTTTCTTTTAACACTTTTTCATTAAATAACAAAACAAAACACAGCACAGCTAGAGAAGACTGTTGCATAAGCCTTTTGTTTTCATAATTGTATTTATGCTGCTTTACTTTTCTTCACATGGAATAGCATATTGTCACCATGAATGTGAACTGCTAATTACAAGGTTATGTCAACAAAGCAGCTTTAAAAGTTGGATGATGATGTGTAGCATATTAGCAATAACGACATGTATTTATAAAAATGGACTTTTTATCTTACTGAGCCAATCCCTTACCCATTATGTGCTACACAAGTGTAATGTGTAGGTATTTCTAGTAAAACATACTCTAGGCCAAAAGGCTTCATCCACCTTAATATCTCTGCCTTATGGTAACATGGAACTTTTTTAACGGGCATTTCTGTATGAACAAAGGCTTGTGATGCATGCTTCATTCTTTTCATGTGAATCAGGAAGAAGCACTTTTCCTGAGGAAAGTTTTACACTGAAACCTTGTCTAGTTGTGACCCACAAAAACACTTTCTTTTTTTTTTTTTTAAATACTGTTTTTGACATAGTTGAATTTTACTGACAATGTTCATGTCTTCATTTGTTTTGTGAAGTTTGATGCCATTCATTGCACTGCTAAAGTGAAGCTTAGCTTGCTACTTAGCTTAATGCTGATTTCTATGCAGGCAATGGAACTGAACCAAAAAAAAAAAAAAAAAGGCTGAACAGACTTCCGTTTAAAAAAACTAGGTGGGGATAATTGTTTAACAGGTGCTTTGGTCTTAACAGAGCCATTTTTGGCTATGAAAAATAAAGCTTCACTTAAGCAAATGGTTTCATTTGGGTATTGTTTGGTCGATGATGAAATGGAAACCAACAGTGTCAAATGTTGTAGACAATGCTGCAACAGAACTGTTAAAAGTTTTAAACAGCTAATGTAAAGTTATGTTGATCTACAGCTGTGTAGAATACACCATGTTTATTTAAGTAATTGTTTTTTTCCTTTATTTAAAAATAAATTTTGAATACAATCTGTTTGGAGTACTTCTTTCCTTTCTTCAATGATGCTGTAATGTGACAGCTTTAAGTGTTTGTGGAAATTTTGTTAGATTATATTTCTACTAATCTTCACAGCAGTAAAGGGATGTGCCACTTGAGTTGTTTTACTACTACACCATCTCTTTTGGATTTTATTTTTTTACTGAAATTCATGTTCTGAATTGATTTTGAGTTATCCTTAATTTTTTAGAATAACTTCAGTGTACAAAAGTTTTACGAGTGAATTGCATAGTTCCATATCTATTGTAACTAGCCTAAATTCAGATTTTGGAGATGATGCCTTTGTCATAAAACATGTTGACATTGAGAGGTAATGTTGATCCTTTGCTTTCAGGTACTCTAGCTTGAAAGCATTCCAAACTTGCTCTGCCATCGAACTTGGCTTTTTTTGTCTCTTCCCTGCCACTTACGAAGATCATGTGAAACTTAGTAAGAGTGTTTATGAAAGAGTTGCTGGAATCCTGCATGCATGGCATAAACAAACACCGCTGGAATCACTTGAAAACTATTTATGGAAACTTAAATGTTCCAGAGTGTGTTTTGTGCTCAGTACATTTGCAGCCACACAGCACAATACTTAAATCCTCTTTCTTCAGTCTTTTTATTACTTTCCTGCCTTCTGTTAAATAATGCCATTTCATTCTGTACTTTCAGTTGAAGTCTTTCTCCCTTGAATTCCTTTTGCCACTCTCCTGTTTCCTGCTGAGTGCTGGCTATCTGCATTTCCTCTCAAGTCTGTTTTGACAGCTGGAAAAGCTTGACTCTAACCACCTGTTTTCACAAATCACTTCTGGAAGCTGTTTCTTTCATCTTAAAAGCTCTTAAGCCTCACACCTAATTTCTGATGATCTAATTTTAGGATGGGTTTGAGCTCCAGCTGTTGTTGAATTTAACTGGTTCCCCAACAGATCTGATACTAATGATGGCTATTGAGACTAAGGAAAACTAAAATTTTATATGGCAATAGATACACTCTTAATAGTGTTTTAGCAGTTATTAAAAAATATTTTAGCTTCTATAGTGTCTATACTTGTATAAATAACACTTAGAAGAGAAAATTACTCTGTATAGAATGGCAATAATTTAGAATTTAATCTTTTGGATCTGAGAATGTGTTAGTTTTGAACTAATGATCAGATTATACTGAATGGTTTAGTACTTGGGTATTCAGAGTGAATGCACAGGTTTACATAAGGTTTTTTCTTATCTCCTAAACTAAAGTCTGTGTCATAGGCAGTACTTAGTGTTAGTGCCCAGTTATCTGGGCAGATGAGAATTTACCTCCACAAAGTCATCTCTGCTTTTATGTTGGGTTTGGAGAATATATGCAAAATTCTTATGTTAGTGTTGTAAAACTGCACTGTAATTGAAATCAGGGTTCTGGGATGTGCTTTTAACGAAGAAAAAAACATAAAAACAAACCAACCCAAACCACAACAAACAAGAAACTTCCACCAAACAAACAAAACCAAAACCCACCACAACCAAAGAAACCACCAACCACAGAGCCAAATGCTGCTGACTGTGTGCATCCTTTTGATTCTGAGCCTTTAGATTTGGACAACTTGAAAGATTGTTACCTATTCTGCACTACACAAACCATTTCAATTGCCAGCTATCACACAATTGATATAAGTGATAACTGAGAATAAGTGATAATTCTTATGGTTAAATTCACCGCCTTCTGGTTTTGTTTATTTGGCAGGTCCTAAATGCTTCTTTGTAGCAGTTTCTAAGGACAGGTGGTTGTGTTTTCAATTTTAAGTCCTGCTTGGAATCAGTGTCCAGTTCTCCCTACAAATCCAACATTATATTTAGGTGTACCAGCCAGTCTTGTGGATCCTAAGGCTTTGCTGATGTTCAGCTGTAACCTTGCAGGGTTGTGACCAGTGAGTTTCCTTTTCAAAGGCAGTTCTAGGTTTGTGTCTTGCAAATGTTCTAACTATGCTGAAGCCCTGCAGAGTTTATCTGACAGGACAGGTGTCTGACCACTGTTTTAAGTGGAAAATGTTTGTGCTGCCCATCTTCACACTTAGCTGGGGTTAGAATAACTAGCCAGCTTAATCCTGTAACCTAAGAGACTGTAAAAAATAAAGTATTTCCAATGCTTTCCAAAACAGCTTTTGGAATCCTTTATTTCTTGAATTCTCATCAGATCAAGAGTAGACTGCTGCTAATGTGTGATTTGTGCTTCTGGGGAGAATATGCTTCTTCTTGATCTGAATCAGATCTAACAATTTTTGCTTAATTGCTGGTGTGACTGCATATGCTCAATTAAGAAATGCAGACCAGGGAGCCTGCACTGGAAGTTTATGGATTGCTGCTTCTGTCTCCTTCCTCCACACATTCCCCAGCACTTTTTCTGAGTTTCAGACAGGAAGGGAGGGCCTCAGCCAGAAACCCATATGCCAGCTGGAATTAATGGCCATTTTATATGTAGCAAATTTGTGGGTGAATGGGAGAGGTCAGGCTCACGTGCCTATGCATGAAGCCAGTAAATTCACTGGGAGCACAAAGCAGGAGATGTCAAAAGAAATCTTTTCACTAGGCTTTGACATGAAGTGAATAATTCTTGACTTTCTTTCCATCCGCTGGGCCTGTGTTAAACTTAGATCTGCTCACAGGGTGGAAGTGAGTTCAAGCCACTTTAAAGCTCTGCTTGACCTCCTCCCTTCTTTTACTGTATGATGAATAGCTTTTCTTCTTTTAAGACTTGCCTGGTGCCTGGAAGAGTGTATTTTTACATGTTGAACAATAAAATAATTATTTTTGGTGGCAATAATTTTGCCTTTTCTCTCATACCAGAACGCTGGGAGAGGTGCTGAGACAACAGCAGGCCTGTAGAGTACACATGTACAATGCAATAACATATTCAAAAGTAACTCCCTAACCCTATAGAAATGAGAAAATAGAAAGAAACTGTGAAGCCTTTGGGGGAATCTGTACGTATAATTTTTGTTTTCTATTCCATGTACACACACTGCATAGATAAAGGTATGTGTGCATACATTTTTATGTGCAAACTTTTATATATAGATATGTGTGTACTGATGCCAAAATAAAACCTTGTAAGAAGCCTTGAATTTGACGAACCTTTCTGTAAGTGGACCATACAGGTAAATTAATGATTTGCTAGTATAAAAGGCCAGCAGCACAAAGTTAAATAAATCATGAGCCACTGGGTCTAGTATCTAGTTCCATTTCACATCTCAGTAAGCAGACAGAGGAAAGCTTAAAACCTGTATTTTCTTCCTGGACTTTTTACTTATAAGCTTGAGCAATGTTTCATCCATCTAGGCTTTTACATCTTCCACTAAGAATTCAGAAACTTCTTCCTTAGCTGGCAGCTCTCCAAATCTGAGCAAGGCAAGGCACATACTTCTGTCACTTGCCTCCTTTCTGTTCAGTTTCATTGGCTGCTGCTCCTCCCTTTTGGGGCAACTGTTTTGTTCCTGAGGGTCTTTGTAAAAGAGTTTTCCCAAGGAGAGAAACATGTAGGAAAGAGAAATAACAGCAATGAGAGGTAGAACTAGTGAATGTAGTGTTAAATTTGCTTGTGACTACTGCACTAGAGTGAAGTAAGGGCAAATCTGGTGACTTTTGCAACATACTGGGTAACAAGGAATAATAAAAGAGGTGAAGCTTTAGAGGGATTCTTTAAATTTTAAGAGTCCTTGCTCAGAGAGAGGCTGGAGACCTCTGAGATATTCCTGAAGGCTAGATATCTAGAATAAGCCTGCTTCCATGAATTTTGTGGGGTTTTCATCATGATCTGTTTAAGGGTTATCTTGTATGGCTGGAAAAGGAGGAAAGCATTCCAGTGGGGATTGCAGCCCACTCTGCAAGACATGGCAACTTACACCTGTTGTCTCTGGATTACAGACCTCTCAAAGGCTGCCTTATTTTGGCTTCCCATGTCTTGAGGTGTTCAGCTTGCCCTCCTGCAGATGATTTGTAGGATAGGGACAACTTGTCACCGTTGGCCCATTGGCTGAGCGGGGAGGGAACTCCAGCTGGAGCAGGCAGGTTTGGACTTTCCCCAAGTTCGGGAATGTCTGCAGCCAAGGACTTTATTTGAGGTGAGAATATTAACTCCTAGATGGTGTGGTATGGTGATGACTGTACCATGAAGGGTCTCTGCTGATGGTGTGGGACTGGGGTGGCTAAAAGCAGACAGCATGTCTAGCAGGGAGAAGGCAGATGTTAGAAGGAATGTTACTCTGTGAGTACTACACTGGTGGTATGAACTAGGAACACTCTTACTAGAGCTTAAAGTCTCAGGCTTAAATTGTTGGTGGGTTTCAGGCATCCTCCTGCAGTGATAAGTGCACGTGAATGGAAGCTTATCTTGTCTGTATGCAGACTGACACAAACAATGATCTCATCACGGTGCGTCAGCAATGCGCTAACTCTGCTAGGAGTCAGCAGTCATATTTGACATTCATATCTTTACGTGTGTACATAAAAACAATCTCTCTGCAGCCAGAATATAACTGCATAATATTTTCATGCTTTCCCTGTCGAACAGATTGCTTTTGTATGCAACAGGTGATGACTAAAGAGATTATTTCGTTTAGTTTAAAAACATAGCTGAAATGAACATCAGAAGTAAAATTTGGCATTTTCAGCTCTGTCCAGTGATTAACAGAGAAGCTGGTGTGTTTTTGCCTCAGGCATTCCATTACTGTTGAACAGTGGACTCATTCTTTATGAACATGTAAAGTCATAAACCAAGTCTATACAGCAGGAGGGACTGCACTTGTCCATACTTGTCTCAAGGCTGGTTTTTGTGGGGTCACAGCAAAGAAGCCTATGGCTAGCAGTAGATTTATGCCAGGAAGCCATGTATGCATTGGGTTTTCAATGTCAAATTGCTACAGGTATCCAAAGGAAATTGCCCTTTGAGTCCTTCAAATGGCTGCATGAGTGGTGATAGCTGTTTTGCAGGATCACAGAAGCTAGTTTTCTGGCCACAAAATTATGCTATTTTGCATTGCATGAGTAGGTAGCATTTCCTGCTGTTGTTTCAAGCCTAAACACAGTTATATCCTAAAGGAAAGTATCTTAGAGAATAAAGGGGCCCTTTTTACTAAAGTTTGTTTCCTCCTCCAAAATCCAGTAGATTTCCCTCTAAAAAATGGACTTCGTCTAATTTGTAACTCCCAATGTCATGAGGTACTTTTCACCTTGTAGGCTGTGAAATGTTTTGAGCTTCTCAGTCCCCAGGAAGCTGATGTTGTCATGAAAAGGCTGGACACAATTTTCTTTGATTTTCTAAGTGGGAGATGGCAAGTGTCGGAAGGGATTGAAGCTCTACCATTTCAGTGCTCTTCTGCCTTCATCTGGTTTGCAATGCAGCCATTTCTGATGTCCACTGCACCTGTGAGAGCCATTTGCTCCCATTGCAACACTGCAATCAGTGGAAAAATGTGTTTCCTCCTGTCAAGGGAAATTTACTATCTCCTCCCTGCTGTTAGTAAGGTGTGAAAAATCAGAGCACTAAATGGCATACTAAGTTCCAGGCTGGAGAACTTGATCTCCAGGTACTACAGTGTGCAGATGGTATAAGCCTGATACACTGATGCTTGGCAGTCACATTTTGGGAGCTGTTTCCTGCCAAGGTGGTAATAAAAGAGGGGAAAAAATCGTACTTGCTTAGCATTTATTTAGAAAAAAAGACATTGTTTGAAAAGTCTTGCTGTAGTATTCCTATTAAAAAACAGTCCTTGCTACACATCTCCTAAACAATGTTTCCAGTTTCTGGGCTCTTCTCCAATACTTAGCCAAAAACTAAGCTATTTTGCAGGGAGAAAGGTTCATCACTACCCACTTGAGTTTAATCTGATCGACTAAATAATAGATGTCCATTTTCCTTTTGTGCCCAACTGATAGATCCTTAAGGTTTTTTCCCATATGGTATGCTTAAGTCCTTTTGTGATGAGCTCATTTTGTTTAGTTACTATCTCTGTGTCCTTTAGAAGCACTCTACAGATATCCATAAGTCCACGGGCAACGAATCAGAAGACACTACTCTAAGAAAGCTTCATGTGACAAGGAAATTTCTACTTCCAACCACAGAGTGTCTGTGCTGCCACAAAGATCTCCTCAGTAAAAATGGGTACTGGATTTTCAGGAGAAGATTGGTAATCACTGCTGCTTCAAACAGCACCAAACAGCTCACTCTAAGCATTCTTGCAGTGCAGGAACTTCCTGCTCCCCAGTCCATTCAAGACTGGATGTATGAACTGGTTGCTCAGGACTGGGTCCAGGTGGATTTTGAGCATGCAGACAAAAAACTCTCTCACCATCCTGTGCATCCACTCTCACAGCAAACTTATTTCTGAAAGCTCAAAAGCAATCTCTTGTCTTTCAGTTTGTGCCTATTGTCTCTAATCCTGGCACTGTGCACCACTGAGAAAAGTCTGTCTCCATCTCCTTCACCCTCACTAGGTGTTTGTAGATGCAGATAAGGTGCTCTTGAGCTTTCTCTTCTCCACACTGAGCAGTCCTAGCTCTCTCAGCTTCTCTTCGTATGCCAGACTCTTCAGCTCCTTCATTGTGCTTATGGCATTCCCATGGACTTGCTCGAGCTGTGACCTCACCAGTGCTGAGTAGTTGGGAAGGATCCCATTCCTCAGCCAGCTGTCATCCCTCCTTTCTGTGCAGCCCAAGAAACCATTTGCCTTCTCTGTGGAAAGGGCACACTGCTGGCTACAGTTGACCTTGGTATCCACCAGGACCTTCAAATACTTTTCTACCAAGCTGCTTTCTAGATTGTCAGCCCCCAGGCTCCAGCTGTTCCCTTCTGGATTCAGGATATTAAACTCTCCCTTGCTGAACTTCATGATGTTCCTGTTGGGTCATTTCTCCAGCCAGACCAAGGTCCCTTGGGATGACAGCATGACCTCCTGGCTGTCATGTGTACAGCAGCGTGGTGTAAAAATGGGAGCATGAATCTGAAGTTATTTTACTTCAGTATAAATATGGAAAAAAATTTCTATTATTCTAAACCAAAACCAAAATATATCCTTCTTGGTCTGAAATGGAAACAATGCAAATGGATTACTGATGGTAATCACTGGCTGTGACTACTGGCTGCATCACTAATTCCTGAAATAACTGGTGAAAAAAGAGAATAAATGAGTTTTGTTAATCCTTGATATATCTGGGCACAGACTCTTAGTGCCCTCATTACATTTTGGATATGAGTCATCTTGTCTGGGTGAGGGAATCAACTACTTCTCCTTCACAATAATCTTTCCTCTTTGCCCAGTGTTTCCCATCTCTCTGCTAGGTATGCCCTTCACCTGCCCAATCTTTCCAGGGCCAGTGTCTTACTTCCAGGTTTCCTATTGCTGTTTTCTTACCTCTGGGTTTGCTCTCTCTGCTCTTCCTTTCCCTTTCTGGCCTCTCAGCCAAGTATAGATAGAGGCTGCTGCTCCCTGTCCAACCACACGTCCATGGGAGAGAGGTGCATTTCCTCATCGCTGTGCCTGATGCAGGAGCTGACATGGTTCTCTCTGTCTCGGCTCTTCTCCATCTCTAGGAGGTACCAATTCACACAGAAGCTAACCATGGGTGTGTTGCTGGTGTGCACCCTCTAGAAGGACTTGCATGTGGAATGAACCTGCTCCTTGCTGGAGGACAACTGCAGAGGCAGCTGTGGTGCCTCGATGGTCACCATCCTGCTGAGCACCCGTCAGTCTGTCCCACTGATTCCAAGCCTGGGGAGATGGTAAACAGTGGGAATGGGCAGCGCGGGTAGTGGGTGTAATGTGATTTTCAGCTGAGCTTAGGGTGCCTCCAGCCTCTGTGCCCATTGAACTCATTGCTTAAAACCTAGTAAGTATGGTCAATGACTGCTGGAATGGGGTCCTGGGTACTCCAGAGATGATTTGAAGCAGTGACAAAGCCAAGTTGGAGGATAAAACAAAGGATTGTCTTCTGTGTGGTGTTTTTGCCTGGCTATCCTGGCACCCAGAAAGAAGGTGCAGGAAGATCCAGTGTGTCCAGCACCTATGTCCCTGAGAAGTGCAACTCTCTTGGCTTAGACAAATGAATATGCTGGTCCTCCAGTGGTCATGGGCTCCTGAGCTTGACAAGGCACTGTAAATTGTAAGCTTTGAAACACACCCTTCACAGCAGAAATTTGAGCATCTGCCACCGTCCAGGCACCGGTGCATTTGGACACAGGCTGTGGAAGTCAGACGGTGACAGAGGGCCCCTCCATTGTGCTGGCTGCCGGGATTGACCAGCCCGTTCCAAGTCAGTTTCAGCAAACTAAATCCAGTCGCAAAGGAAGGGAAGGAGTCAGGTTTGGGTCTGAGGGAGTTTTGGGGTTGATTTTTTTGTCTGTGTATTTGTGTGTTGCTTTAAAGTTGGAAAACCCCAGTGAAGGGTCTGGTGGCTGGCAGAGGGAAGCAACTGCGGCGATCAGCACCAGTGTAAGCTGCTGCAGGCTCACACCCTCAGACAGCAGTGCCCTTAATGGCTTAGCACAGATTTCAGTGCACATGCTGGGTTTTGGATGTTGGGTTAAGTGATTTAGATTTTATGACTGGCCATTAAAGAAGCAGCTTAGTCATAAAATGTGTTAAGCTGTGGGAATTTGAGGTGCATATTGGATTAGTTTTAGCTTTAAGCTAGCTAAGCATCATTAACCCTATGCATATTTTGTCTATATGCAATATATACACTTTCAAACTGAATACATTTACTTTCATTTTAATAATTAATTTGTATTCTTTAGCAGGATCTATTGTAAATAAATTTAGATAAATGTAAGATGACTGCTTGATCATAGGTTTTGCTTGTAAATAGAAAATAAAAGAAAATGTGGTCTTGATTAATTTCCTCCCTTTTATTTTATATTAAAGATATGACATTTTTATTTTAGTAAATGAGAAAGTTGTAGATTTCCATGCTTACCTGTGTGCTGTCTGGGTATGTTTGCATTCCTACTTGCTAAAAAGACCTTTTGTTCAAGCACAGTATTCTTTCAGCAGAGTATCGGATATTACAGAAATATAAACAAACCAGTTTTTAGCTTTGAATTTTTCCACCAGGTGATACATCCTATTCCTGAGAAGCCTTATTATTTATCTAGCAGGTACAGGATTGGATTCCTCATTGTCTTCATTTGTTCCAGTGTAAAAGAGAGGGTAAGAGTATAAAATGCTACCATTTTGAAATCTAGTAGCTTCCACCCTCTTTATTCTGGTTTGACTGACATAATGGTGCATAAGGCAGTGGATATGTCCTCTTTGTGTCTTGTTTGAATGGCTGTAGTCATATTTGCAGCAGTGTTATTTGGAATTAGACTTTTTGGCTATTACTGCTTTTTCCTAACCAATATCTTATTGAGACTAGCCTTTCTAGGGTCTTTTTTTGTGCAAATGTCTCCTCTAGGTTTACATCACTGTAAGTGATGTAACCTTAGACTTGCTCTCTCAGGCTATGTTCCCTGCTCAGGAAAGAGCACAAAGTTTTGTGTCTGCCCTGACAAAGGAATGCATAGAAAGTAACATATGCTCATGAAGTCAGACAAAGCTTCTGGACGTTGCCACAGTAGGAAATGAATTTTTTTTTCTTGGAAACACACGTGGCAAATTCCAACACACCTACCAGGGCACTGCATTCTTGCCTGGGACAGGGCAGTGAGAAAACCTTGCTGAGGTGTTTGCTGTGTACCTATGGAGGTGGCTGCACCCTGCAAGAGTAGGGACCAGACTCAGGACCTTGAGGCTTCATTGATGTGTAAGTAAAGTCTGTGAAGACCCAGAGACCCTGCTGTGCATAATCACAACCCATGAGGTATAACTTCCTCCTCATCTCTGATCTCAGAACCATAACGTGAGCCAATGCAAACTGAAGGTGAGTGCTTTTAACTTATGCCCCATACTAACCTGCTTTTCTTCTAGGCTGTTTTTAGTATTATTTTTCTTCTGAGTATTTACTTGTGATCCTTCTGAAAGGATTTTGAATTAGCTTTTGGATTTAGATGTACTATGCAGGTAGCACTGTTCTCTTGCCTATTTCTTGCATTGTTTCTCTGGTGGCCGAACAGCTCTGTGATGTAAGCTTTTTGGAAAGCCTGCTCTAGTATCACTGCCTGCTGTTGTTTTTCTCATTAGCAGCCCTTTCCCCGTTCAGCCAAGAGCACAGCCCTGATGCTGTGTATGTGCTTTTGCTCCACTTTTGGGAAGTGGATCCTGTGGGACACATGGTGCTGCGGCCATTGTGGTTCTGGGGACATGGGAGTTGCTGAGCAGGTGATAGTGTATTTTGAGCAGCCCAGGGCAAACAGCCATTCCTCTGGTGTCCTGCTTCCACTTTAACTAACTATATGTAAACCTTGAGCAATCTAAAAAGGAGAAATCATGGCTACAGGTTATGCAAACCTCTAATCAGTGCCAATTATCCTGAGCCAGAGGCAGGTCTGAGGATGCCTTCTGCTGCTTTTAAATTATTCCTCCTTCTCAACTTCCTTTCCTGGGGGATGGCTGTCCCAGAGTGTGGCTTTTTCTGCTGCCAACAGACAGACTTCCCTCAGCTCCAGGATCAGGCCTCTGCTGGGTAAGTAACTCTTTCACTTAGAAGGAGTGCAGCTATCTAGACCACTTCTGACTGAGCCAGGATGGATGAAACAACATTATACACACAGCTGCAAACTTCCTACTGTGGCAGCCAGGAAGCTGGGAGAACAAGATTTAAGGCAAATTCAGAGAAAGACAAGGAGGGTGGATGGAGATGTGAAGGCCCTTTTCTAACTCCTAAAAGCATGTGTTCCTCTTCCCCTTCCTTGGGCTGGGAGGAAGTAATTTGGAAGGGTATTCCTAGGAGTCCTCATTCAACCCTGCTGGAGTTATCACTGCACAGGGAAGCAGAGTTTCGTGGCTCCCTGCAGCATCCCTCTCCATCAGCGATGCCACTGAAAACAAGTAGTCAGCATAATCCATTTTCCCTTATGGCACTGCACAGGTTGAGCCTTTGCTGTGGTCCATGGAACGGATTTTGCTACTGTGCTGTCATGCTGGAGGAGGGAGTACAAAGAGGCAGAAGTGTCAGAATTGGCACAATCACCATGTGCAGCTGGTACTGCCAGTGCAAGAGGTGCTGCCAGACCTGTTGTGTCCTTGGGGACCTGTGTCAAGGTTGTATAATTAGGTTGCCATTTCTCCAAAGAGCTGATCCTACTGAATTCTCTTTGCTACCCAAGAGGTGCCAATTCAGTACCAGGTCCCCACAGCCTGTGCAGCACCAGCCCTCTGAGATATGTCACAGGATCCTGCATGTCCCTGCAGGGTCCAGGCATCACCTTCAGGGTATGTGGAGCAGCCTGTAGGAGGTGTGGGCAACACCTGTGAGATGAGCTGTAGCCTAAAAATGTTGCTCAGTCTGGAGTTCAGACAGAGCCAACTGTCTTATTCACACAGAGGGTAGGACCCTGTGGGTAAATGTTGGGAGCAACTAATGTCCTTACATCAGAGAGTACCCTGTTCCTTATTCTGTGTGTATAGCTACCCTATGGCTAGCTCTGATCATCTGGGGACATGAAACAGGGACCTCTGCAGCCTTCAGGGCTACCAGCGGTGCTGTGCTGCCCAGGGCCCCATTTGTGGTGCAGCATGCTCCCAAAAACACGTACCCACTCTCCAGAGACCTCGTTCAATGGGCCTCTCCTACTGAGGGGAGTAAATCTATTAGTGACCCTCAAAAAAGCTGTCTTTACTGTTTTGTGCTCTTGGAAGTCTCTGCTGTGAGGTCAGGTGGAAAAAACCAGCAACTTCTCCTCACAGCAAATGGTGGTGTGCATTGCACAGTAGTGCTGGTTATTCAATTGGCACATGCTGAATACTACAGAGGTCTGTTTTTCCTGTTCTTTTTTTTTCTTTCTACAAAGGATGAAGGTAACACAGTTTCCAGAACATGGGGCTTTCTGAAGCATGCTGAAGAGAGTTACGCTTGTAGCAGTAATCCAAGATTTGTCAGTGCTGCCACTTAGGAAAGGCACATGGAAAACATCCTCTGCCCAGCTGCTCTTGTTGTGTACACATTACTCATCCCCTCGCTGCCTGGATAGGAAATAGGAATACTTAGCAGCTTAATCCAATCCATTGCCAGATAACACATCTGTTTTGTGCAAGTCCAGTTCCTCTAAAGCTCAATATGTCTCCAGAGAAGCGACAAGACCTTGTAATCCCTGATGCAGAGAGAGAAGGTTCACACCTCTCTGGAGCTGCTGATCAGTTTGCAGGTTTTCTCAGACATTTTAGTCTTACATTTAGGAGCATGAAAACTGTTTGCAAATGCCAGAAGAAATAGCAAATTATCAGCACCAGGAGAGACAGCGTTTAACCACAGACTGGATCTCAGGTGTAGCTGTGTGAAGCAAATATTTCCCATGTATGTTCTCCCAAGATATCAATGGGACTGGCATCTGGAGGGCAACAGCTCACATCCCAGGAAACTGCTGACAATCAGAAGAGGGTTAAAGACCAGTAAACTCACAGGCACCTGAGCAGTGTCCCAGAGCCATCTGCACTCACAGATAGCAATACTGTGAGATAGACCTTCTGTCAGTGGGCAAATGTGTTGCTGGCCCATCCCTGATTTACCTTCCGAACACTAGCCAAAGGTTCTAGCAATAAGTTTTACAACCCCCACCACAGTTAGCCAGGACAAACAGGTTAATATTTGCTCAATACTGGAGCTTTCTACTGTCACAGGAGACTGCTCTAGCTGCATAGCAAGGCAAAACGGCTAAGCTCAGGTCTCCTCCATTGTAAAGGCCTGATAAAGGAGTGGGTGCTCAGATCTGAGGCTCCAGTATAAAGTAAAATAGCTCTCTAAGCAGTAAGGCTGACTGATGTAAATTGGTGCAAGTCTGTGGTTGGTCATCACTGTTGCCTGTTTGATTTTTGTTTCACCAGCAGCACTAATTGATTTCACCTTGCTGAATAGAGCAGAAAGGAAAAGAAGAGAGAGAAGCAACAATACAGACTTTCTGAGAAAGGAAGCAGCCTGCACAACCACATCTTCAGTGCTGTTTGTCTTGAAACACCCCTAGGCCTCCTTCTACCACAGCTTTACACTGTGGTGAGTCATAAATTAAAGGTTTGTGCAAGGAATAAAAGTAGTAAGTGTGTGGAATATGCAGGCATGGAAGCTACCTGCAGCATGACTCCTCAAGCTGAGATAATTTTAGAAGTAAAGTGTTTCAAATAAATATTTCTACTTACGCACTGGAAAAAAGGAGGCAAAAAGGAAGGAGAAAAAAAAAATCTTCTAAATCCTAGGAACTTCTGCATGAAATCAGATCTGCATGAAATCAGTCAAAAAATTTTGGATTGCAGCCTAAAAAGAAACTCTTTTTAGACCTGGGACAAGCCTATGGAACAAGACTTAACAATTCTGCATGGTAGACGGGTCTTTCATTAAAAAACTTCCTTGAGAGAAGTCATGTGCCAAGCCAGAATATCTCTGGCTGTGGTTGTACTGTGGATTTTGTTCAGCATTTACTCTTAGAAAAACCTGGCACATTGCAAACAGATCTTTGGAGTTCTTGCTCCTGTCTCTTCCGCACTGTAAGTAGTCACATGGTTGACAGTTTCAGCTGTCACCATGTGAGAACTGGCCCTTTAGGGTGTGCTGCAAGTGGTGATGGAGAGGTTGTTTTCTCTTGACGCCCCACCCTGGACAAGACCGCTCCAGGCAGACACAGCTAGGCTCCATCAAACAGCCTAGTTTTTGTTTGCAGGAAGGCCTCTGTGGGCACCAAATGGGCTGTACGGGGACAGGCAGGCAGCCTGCCTTTTACTGCATCGGCACATCTTTGCAAACTGCTCTCATGTATTCATATGCCATAGCTTGCTTGTGGGAAATGGCTGCAGAAAATATTGCAGGTGGTACAGTTTTCTAAGATTGCAACCACTGGTGACCTGGGAGGCCTTAGTATAGAAATGGAATATTAGTATTTTTATCCGCGTGTCAAACCACAGTTGTGTTTTTGCTGGTTTTGTAAGAGAGGAAATACTTTAGCCTCTTTGCACTTTTTCTTCCCAAGATTTCCTTCTGTGAAGTAATGAGCATGCATAAAAATCAACGCCATAAGTAATTTAACAAATGTTTTCACTTTAAAAGAGAAACAAAAGCATATCTATTTTGGAGAGGAGTTGGTAAAGCTGCTATTTTCTAGAAATCCTGAAATTTCCTATTTTCCTCACCTCCCTCCAAAAGTCCAAGTAAAGACAAAGCACCAAAGGAAAGCTTTCTGGCCCTGAGGAGTTATAAAAGTTATCTGGAAAGATGTGGATAGGATTTTGACTTAACAAAGTGCAGAAAATTGCTGTTCTGGAAACACCTTGGAGATCTGCTGGCCGGTGGCAGAGGCTGACCAGCATGAGGGGTAGGAGTAATATGCAGAGAGTGAACCTTGCAGAATGGGCAAAATCAGTGGGAGAAAGCACTGGCATGAGCACTTCCCACAGTGCAGCTGGCACTGTGCTTTCCCAAGAAGAAGAATAAGTGGGGTACAGCCCTCAAACCCGGGTTGCAAACACCATTGATCCCTTTGACTACCAGCTTCCAGACCTCCTGCGTAGGAGTCATTGTGCTCTTCTGGTAGATGCTGAAAAAGTGGCCTTTCTTTTCTCAACGAGGTCTTCTGAGGCTGTTCAGTGGCCTATGTGCTGTGGGGCTGAGTGGCCAGGATGGCTGGAAGTCACTGCTCGGTGGTGCCAGAATCCAGTCTATGCCCCAAGGCACTAGGGGCCCCATGCACAGCAGGTACTGACCCTCCTGCATAGAGAGAGTAAGGACTGTCAGCTTTGGCAGCTTTGGCTCATTGCCAGTCTCATACAGAGGTCCCGAGTGTGTGACACTATGTTGTCACATGTCATCTTGTGACATGTGCTAGAGGAGGGTAACTAGAACACGCACATTTGTCTTCTTGAGCTCCTTAATATTTTGCCTCTACTGGGAGTTTATATTGGTTTCACAGTTTTAATTGAATAAAAATACGGGGGCTTGGACAAATTACAAATTATGTGGTTTTTGGTAATAGCAAATGGTATGAGCTAGTTGTCCCTGGGCTTGGCCTTCAGAGGTTGGTCCTTGCATATGTCCAGCATGCTCTCAAAATTACTGATTCTTCTGCAGAGAGGTGCCAGAAATGCTTGGAAATGCAGCAGGACTTTAGAGCACTCACTACAGCCTTCTCTAACTGAAAGCTTGATTCTGGTGTAACATGTCTGAGAGACATGTTCTTGTTTCTGCCAGAACTCACCTATCCTTGTGGTGGATTGAACACTTTTCTCTGACTTTTAGATTGTCTTTCTGTTTATTCTGTCTGTGTTATAATTTTTATTCTGAATTTTACGACTATTTTACATCTTCTAAGTGTTTAATATCTTAAAACTGTGGAGGCAATATGCTTTCTAACTTTATATAAAGCCAAATGCTTATCTATACCCATATTTAGGTATTAAATTCTTGGTATTTTAAGTACAGATAAAGCACTATCCGAGCAAAATATGTGTTTAAAAAGATCTTCATCTCTTCTTAGTGGTCCAAATTATGTGACAAAGAGGTCTCTATCATTAGTCTGTCGTAAATTTTTCCTGTCACAAGTTTAGCATCAGTCTCAAGTAGAGGTTCAGTAGCTGTGGGTGGTATTTATGACAGTGGATAGCAGGAAGACGTGTATTTGTTGATGCCCAAGTGCATGTGTGTGCAGTACCCAAATGACTGCAAAAGGAAATACCTGGTACGGGATCCTGAGCCAGGTGTGCTCAGGGTTCCCTCCCTCCCCTCATCTCTGTCACACAAAGCACTGGTGGCGGGGCTGCTGTTCACTAGTGCTCCCTCTCACTCAGCAGAGGAAAGGGGAAAGCCTTGATGGGTTCCTCCTCTTGCAGTGATTTGAGGAGCAGGGGTAGTGGGGGCATCGGTGCCGTGGGCAGCTGTGCCACACCAGTCCCCCTTATCCCACCTTAAGCCACCATAAACCACCCTGGGGAGATTGCTCAAAGGCAGTGTGCAGGGCACTGCTTAACAGTTATTCTGTCACCTACTTAGAAAAGATAATTCTCCAGTTCTCTACTGGGGCTCTGCAGGAAAATCTTGGCTGTCCTCCTGCAGCTCAGAATACAAGTTGAAAGCTGACTCTGGTTTCCTTAGGTAGCTTGCATAGTTCCTAGGTCTTTCTTTGAATACATCACTGAACACCGATTTCGCCTCATTTACCTCGCCTCTTTTCTTCTTCTTTCTATTTTCCTTGATCTTTGCAGATGTCCTTCCTCTTCCATAGGTATGGGAACAGTTCAGAGGTGGTTTATTCGTCATAAGCACTGCATGACACCAGAAGAGAGAGGGAACTTTGTTTATTTTGTGTATTTTGGTGGGATTTTTTAGTTTTTATTTTCTCATTGTCCAAGAAGCATTTGGACAATGCTTTCAGCCACACAGTGTAATTCTTGAGGATAGACCAGAGCGGGGCCAGGAGTTGGACTCAGTGCCAAGGACCACATCCAGATGGCTTTTGAATATCTCCAAGGATGGAGAGTCCACCAGCTATCTGAGCAACATGCACTAGCATTCAATTACTCTCATAGTGAGAAGTCTTGATGTTCAGGCTGAATCCCCTGTGTTTCACTCTGTGCTCATTGACTCCTGTCACTGGGCACTGATGGAATAAGCCAGGCTCCATAGTCTTTGCACCCCGCTGTAGGTATTTGCACACATTGCTGAAATTCCTCCTGAGCCTGCTCTTCTCCATAATGCAGCTTCTGCTCTCTCAGCCTTACCTTACAGATAAAATGCTTCAGGCCCTTTGTCATCTTTCTGGACTTACTCCAGTACATCCCTGTCTCTTATA
Source organism: Phainopepla nitens (assembly GCA_013400175.1). Lineage (NCBI taxonomy): Eukaryota > Metazoa > Chordata > Aves > Passeriformes > Bombycillidae > Phainopepla > Phainopepla nitens. The sequence continues at coordinate 96,064 of VXBQ01015232.1, forward strand.
CAGGAAGCCCAGAAAGAAAAGGTAAAGAAGCCTGCATGGGAAACCATCAAAAGCACGAACCAACTGAGAGAGCAACGGAGATTGGATGTGGCACTCGGTGGCATAGTTTAATTGAAGTGTTAGAGCAGATCTTAAAGGTCTCTTCCGACCTAGTGATTCTGTGATTCTGTGATTTTTCTCCTTTCAGTTCAGTGAGAGGGATTCAGCTGTGTGAGTTTTTCATTTTCATTTCGATCTGCCTCTCTGCTGAACTCAGTTAAACTTTGCAGGTTTGGAGAGTTTCACTTTCAATGTACTTTTACGATTCCACTTGCCGGTGAATGTCAGGTTGTGGTTTCTGTGCCGCTCTGTGGTTTCTGTGCACTGGTGGTTTTCTGCCTACCAGGCCAGCGGAATATAAATCAGTGGAAGAAACCTATTGCTCAAGAGCTTCACCTGCCAGACATTGGTTCATGCCTCTATCAAAAAACCTAGAAGCTTTTGGAAATGAAAGCAAATTGAAAACCACTATTGTAATGTCCTTCCTTTAATTCCAAATAAATGAATGCTGCCAGATGCAAGCACTCATCAACCAGCACTCATCAAGAAAATGCAAAACAAAATATCCCTTCATTTGTCTTTATCCTCAGCAGAACACTTTGAGGGGTGCACCAGCAGCATTCCCCAGCTGGGACAGGGGCTGTGCCTTGGTCTTTCTTCCCTAGCAGTGGGAATAAGACTGAAGAAAAGATGTAGGTGTATGTTTTTTTGGTTACCTAATGTACTGAAACACACCTGAAATACAAAAGTTTTTTGGGCTGGAGAAAGTAGCTTAGTATGGGAAAGGAGTAATTTGAGTTGTGGTTTGTTGTATTATCTCACTTACAGTGAGGAGCCCTATCCATGGGTCAGGCCTTCCAAGCAGCTGGCACAAAGCCAACCCAGAGCAGGACAGTGTCTGAGGCAAACCCAGGTGCTTTCCTTCACCTGCACACCCTGCTCCAACGCAGACTCTCACTTTTGCAGAGCACCTGTAAAATGTGCAGGTGAAATAGAACACTATTTTTGCAGTTAGCTGTGGCAGCTGCGTTGACACAGCTAACAGCCTGGCTGCAGGTGTGAGCCTCTTGTGGAGGCTATCACAGCACACCGAACAGGGACACACCTGAGCAGCTGTAGCCAGTTTTATACTTCGGGGGATGAGTTTCAAGTCACTTTATGAAAACCACTTATTCCCTTTTTAAGTGTCACTTGTCTTGGGGAACAAGGCTGCCCAGAGCAGCAAGGCTGCCTATCACTACAGCAGGTTCCTTTCTGAGATGTACACTAAACTTACTCCTGTTGAAAGCTGAATCTCATGCTTTTAGGCTTGGACCTGGCCTGCTCAAGCTAGTTCTAATGTATTTGACAGTGCTTGAGAACTGGAATGTTCTGAATTCAGTGTAAACCAAAGTTTCAACTAACTTCAATTTTGTGGTTAACAAAATTTCATGTTTGTTTCATAATGTCAGTGTGTGAGGTCTGTACTGATTTACTTATGTGATTTAAAAAATCACATCTTTTTTTTTATCTGCAGTGACTTGGAATAGAAGAAGGCCTAAGATCTTCTGAGATGAGAAGCCAAAGGGGAAGTTGAAAATGCCACATCTGATCTCTGAAAACATGGAACTCACAGTGCTGTAGACATAATCTCCTTGGGGGAAAAAGAAAAGCCTCAGGAAAAAAATCTGTCTTTTGCAGCTGATTTGAAATTTGAAATTTGAAATTTTGTCTCTGGCATAATGTCTAACATGTTCCTCACAAAACTAATTTATCAGAAGCTAATTTGCTAATTTTGTGACCATAGATGTAATTTGTTTCCTTTCAGGAAAGTGCTTGCCTCAGTGCTGCCCATTTTGCCTTTACATGGTCAGGAATGCATTTGCGGGCAGCTGTAACAATGGTTTATGTGACTGCCCTTTGTCTAATTCAAGAACAATTGGTTTTTTTTAAGCAGAATTTACACATATTCATTATGTTCCTTTAGAAAACGCCACATATGTGTTGGCTTAGACATACAAACCCACAAACACATGAATTCCACCTCCCGCCCCCTGCCCCACTATAAACAAACAAACCAAAAAACTGAGGCTGACAATGAAGCCAGCTTGGGCTGCATGCTGAATGCCTTTTGCTTGTCTGCATGTATTTGCTGGAAGTGGATGGACTGCTTTATATGCTCTGGAGTGGCAATGCTTCAGTGCCATTTACAACAGAACAATCCAGGAGAGCTGTTTTTAAAACATATAAACATATGTTTAATGCATGCTTTAAACCTCAGGTTTAGAACAAGGTCATTTGACACTTCAAAAATAATCTTCAGATTTTGGACTTGCATGAGAATAGAGATGCCTATGTATACTTATGTACAATAAAAATATGTGTAGTATTATGTTCAGCAAGCACAGTGATTCCCTCAATTCATTCTCTTAGCTAAAGGCTCTCATCTGAAGGGTGTACTTGAGTCTTGGCCAGAGAAGGACAACAGCTTTCAGCATACCCTTTTTTCAGTGAGTGTTGTGGGAGGTAGTTCAAAGGGGGAGAAAACAAGGACTGTCTCATGAGAGCATAAAGTGAGGTTTGATTGTCTTTTTTTTTTTCCCTCAAGTTCTCTGACATTTTTGTAGTACTGGGTTTAGTCCTGATGTCCACAGCACCAGTGATGCAGCCCACTGATATTCTGGAAGACTGTGCTGTGGTCCTGTTGAGTTTATGGCTCAGTGTACTGTTTTCCTTAATTTTTTTCTATATATTAAGAGTTTCAAGATGGTTTATACTGTAGTTCCAAGAAAACGTGGTAGCTCTGTCTGATACTGATTGGAAGGAATTACCAGGAGAGTAAGGTGGAATGGGTTGCAAAGTGGATCATAAAGTGGAAAGTGGAGAGAGGTTGGTATGTAAGGGGGAATATGGAAAAGAAGTTTGAAATAATGCTACAGGATGTAAGTGAAAATGTCAGTGAAAATGTGCAACATCCTGTGATGTTGCTGTGATGCTGTGCTGTGACTTGAAGTGGTGTGATGGTCAGTGTAGCTGACCTTCTTTGGCTGAATAGCCAGAGAATGGGGGTGGGGAGCAGGGGATGGAGGTGTATATGTGTGTTTGGTACAAGAACTTACACTAGGGATGACTTTGCTGCAGATGCATTGGCTCGCTGATCTTAAGACTCAAACTGCATGTTGTACTCCTTATTTGCTTGAGACAGAAATGTCATAACATGTTTGCACAGGCTGCAGTTTTCCTTCTTACCACAGCCAGATTGCACAACTATTCAGATTCATTCACCTTGCAGTTTCATTAAACCTTATATTCACTTTAAGGTTGTGGTTGAACAATGACTGCTGCTGCTCTAAAGTAATTATTCCCAGAGATGCCTCCTCTATAACCTTTGACATGATCCAGGAGGAGACTGCCATCAGAGCCTTTTGCAGCATGCTGGATGTTCATGCCACTGTAGGCTTTCTTCTGTGATGGCAGGGACTTTGGTCTTCTCTGTGCTGGGGTCTCCCTGCCGTTCATGTACTTCCTCATTCTCTGCTGGTTTTATTCTGTAGTCCCTCAAAATATCATGTGCTAGAGTTTATGTTTGCCTGCTGCTCCTCTGAGGACTCAGCTCAGAACAGAGGCATTGTCTTGGTGACCTTAAGACTCAAATTGTGTGTTCTACTCATTATGATATCCAGTATCTTCTCTTGAAAGCCATTTTTATCTCAACAAGATCTTTCCTCATATAAGTCAGTCTGTTCCGTTTTTTCCTGTAAGTGTTAACATTGTCACCTGTTGCTGTTGTGTGAGCAGCTTCTTTCCATACAGCTAGCAAGGGTTTATATGATTCATATACAGATGGCAAAGGTTAATGTGGTTCACACAAAAGATTTTGGCTTTATCTGCCTTGCCTGCTATTTAAGTATTGCTGCAGTTCAGAGAAGAATCCCGGGGGCTTTTTTAGCTGGCTGTCAATGGAAAGTTTGGGTCTAATTTCCACCAACTAATCTAGGTCTTTCTGAGATGAGTCACCACTGAAGCCACAGACTTTTGAACCTCTATCACTGTCCTACACAGATTTTTCTGCAATGGCTGATGAGTCATTATCAGTTAATGGAAATCTAGGCACGCTGACCAGGCTTACAGGGGAAAGTAGGCCCTCGGTTTTCTGGGCAGAGGATCCTTCAGTGTCTTGTGGTTGTTGCAGGAGGCCAAGTGTGTGCTGAAGAAGAAGCAGGTGAGGCTGAAAGAGGCACAGAGCAATCTTAGGGATATGTCCACTGTTGGAGGGCAGTCTACCAGAGAGGCCAGTTGATGGTGGAGATGCTTTATAGTTTTAACAGCATGTGCAAAGGAGTTGTCACTTTCTCATGTTTTAAACCCAGACAGCAACTGGGACCATACAGCTGATCACGCAGTCTCTCCTGCCCCCTTGTTGGGGAGGAGAATTGGAAAGAAAAGTAAAATTCCAATCTACACCTCACGTCACACAACTACAGGCCACTCCCTAAGGTCCTGTCACTGTCGCCAGACAGCAGAGATCAGTGCCTGTCCCTCCTCTTCCCCTCACAAGGAAGTTGTAACTGCAGTGAGGTCTCCCCTCAGTCTCCTCCAGGCTGAACAGACCAAGCGACCTCAGCCACTCCTCACACG
>VXBQ01015233.1:8427-10927 GCA_013400175.1 Phainopepla nitens
GTGCTTTGTTGATTTGCATTCGGACCGTTGCCAGTAGGTCAGTATATTGTGTCACCCGGCTTCCGATCTGCTCCCTTTCTCCCTGCCTTTAAACTTTATAGGTTTTAGAGGTGTTAATAAAACCTTTCCTTTGGTAAATCGTTCATTAGAAACCTCACCGAAACCTGGAAAGGGTTCAGAAAAAAAATTTTAAAAAGCAGCGCTCAGGAATGATAGGCTGGGAAAAGGCTTTTGTCCAAAAACTGCATAATTGCCGTGAATCTTAGGAAACATTAATCTTTATAGGAATTTGTGATTCATATCTGTGGTTTGACCGTTTAGGTGATTTACAATCTGTTAGTGCAATTCACTAATTTTATGCCAATATATTTTATGCGCCCAGTTAGATTTTCCGTCGCCTATCGGAAGGAGTGGCCGGTGTCCTTGCCGGTGTCAGCGTGGCTTTGTGAGCCCGGCGGGAGCGGAGGAGCGGGCGCAAAGTGCGCACAGCTGCGGGAAACTTCCCCTCCTCGTTCTCCTCGTCTGCAGCCCCAGCTCTCGTCGCTCGGGCCGGACCGTCCTCACCTTCCTCCGCTGCTGAGAGGATGTCCTGGGTTTCTCGAGCTTTGCCAGCGGGTTTAAACCCGGATTATTGCTCCCTGCTGGTCCGTTCCCCAGCACGCCCTCGGGGGAGCCTCTGGCACGGTGCAGCGGGGAGCCGGTCCCGCCCGGCACGGCGGGGGCTCACACCGCCCCACGCCCTGACCGCCCCCCTGCCGCCGCCGTGGGAGGAAATCTCTCTGGCTTTCCTGGAGGATTCCCCCTTCATTCGTCCCCAGCCCACAGGGAGGTGTCTCCCCCCGGGCTGGGGCGGGTGCACCCGATGTAGAGCGGGGAGAGGGGGGGCTGGAGCTGCCGTGCGTGGAAAATGCAGCTCAAACGACACCCCCGGAGGCTTTCGGTGTGGCGGCGAAATGGGGCATTCCTCGCGTGGGGTGTTCCAGCACTCTCCGGCCGCCGCATGGGAGAGCCGGGAATGGGGATGGCTCCGTGTAATTTGTAACTGGGTTTATTAGCTGGAGGGGAAAACACAAGCAAAGAAAAGGAGCAGCAGCTGCGCTGAAGATAACACTGCGCGGAGTCTAATCTTGTGACACAATCATTAATTACTATTGTATTAATTACTATTTTTCCAAAACAGTCCCTTCCCGGAAGAGCTTACAGCCCACATCTGCTGTGTAATGATACTCCGGGTAGAGAAACGATTCCCCCATTAGGTCCCAGGTAGCGTTTACAAACGGCAACACCTACAGTATCAAAGCCCGTCATCTTGCAGCCTGAGATTTTCTGTCCCATCGGCCTGGCTAGGATGATTTTGATGCCGATAAAATACATTTAAATATTAAAGTCTTTATTCGCGTACATATTCCGCCCAAACTTTCAGATCGCGGTGGCGTAACTGCTTTATTCGCTCTTCATCCCACGGATGCTGCCTTATATCAGTAACAAACAAGCATTGATTTTATGGTAAAGTCACTTTGGGATGGGAATGAGTAACTCCAGGCAGTGCTATCACTGTATTACATGGAAATGGCCCAGGTAACAAGATGAACATTGATTCAGCATTATGTTTGATCAATAATGAAATAAGTAACTTCAGGGCCAAATTAAAATGCAAGCTGGCTTAACGCTGCCAGCTTCTGGGCTAAGTGACAAGGCTAATTCAGCAGGGAAATGGCAATATTTGCATTAGAGCCTGCATCTGTTGTTTGATGGAAGAGGCTGGATCTGCAATAACGCCGGATGGAACTGCAGGGAGCAGGTTTGGGGAGAGACCCGCAGGTGCCGAGCCGGTATGTCCGGGCCGTACCGGGGCCCTCGGGGCCCCCTCGACTCCTGGCCACGAAATCACGACATTGCCAAAAAAAAAAAAAAAAAAAAAAAACAAAAAAAAAAAAACACTTCAGGGCGGTTACCAGCACCCCGGCGCGCTACGGCTGGCAGATAACCAGGTGGTGTTAGCACTCAGCGCAGGAAATCAGCTGCTGTAACCTCCTCGGCGGGCGGGAGCCGGGCTCTGCCGCCCCGGCCCGGGGAGCCTCCGTGGAGTGTCCTGGACGTGAGCAGGGAGGGGAAGGGGCTGAGGCCATGGGTGGGAGCGTGTCCAGAGCTCCCTGCGCCGGCGGCCTACGCCCGCTTTATCCTTCGTTCTCTCCACGGCCCAGTTCCACATCTCTGCCAGCTTTACCGGGACACTGACATGTTCCGATTCCCAGTAGCGTCTGTCGCCTTCAGCTGGCACAGGGAGCAAGACACGGAGCGAGTCATCAAGGACTAAAACTCGATTGGGGTGGAAAGTCTGTCAGGTGTAACCCCTAAAACCGGAGCTGGGGCCGTGGCAGAGGGAAGCCCGCGGGGATTCCCGGGCAGCTCCGCCATTCCATACCCAGGAGATTTTTACCACCAGGAGAGCAGTGAGCACCGGGGGTGAGGGGGGAAGGGAGTTCGAGGCATCTGGGAA
>VXBQ01015233.1:15927-27997 GCA_013400175.1 Phainopepla nitens
AATATTTAAAAGATATTTTTAATATGATTGAATAGCACCAGGAAAATAATGCTTGTAAACCTGCCTAATAGCAATAAATTATTTATCTTTTCAAATGACAACTGCTTATATTGAGTACAATCACACTTGCCTGTGGATGGAATAACACTATTTCCTCTTTAATCTTTAAAGATGCATTTTTATTTTTCACAGTCCTGACTGTCTCAGTAGCTGTTAAGCCTATTTATCCAGCTCTTGAATGGCCAGACTAAATGTTTTTCACTGCATATAATTAGGGAAGGCAATGAACACTATGTCAGGGTAAATGTAATTTATTTACCATACCTCAATGCTCAGTCAATATTTGCTTTTCACAGTTATGAAAGAGTGGTTGGTTAATACCTCAGGATCAGCAGATGTGCTAAAGGTATACCGTTTAGGAAAATATGGGCAAGAAGCTTTATTTGCAGATATTTTGTTAGTGCTTATGGTCAGTTTAATGTATCATGTAAAAATCTCCATGAAGTGACATGTTTACAGGGACAGGGTGCTATCTTTGCTGTTGTTTATTTAAGGGTTTATGACTGAGTCTTAAAACTAAAACACTGATTTAAGAACATGCTTTTAGACTGAAAATAGTTCTGTGACACATTAATGCCCCTAATCCCACTGAAGAGCACCTCACTTTTCTGCAAGACTCCTCTGACTCTGGGGAATCATCTTTGGCTGAGAGTGACCCAGAATGTGCAGATGTGGCCCCAAATTCCTTTGGCCGCTTCCAGAGTGGCTGGGCTGGGCAGCAGGAACTTGTGCACACTGCCAAGGGCTCAGCTTAGCGAGGCACCTGAGCTGCCTCATTGAACCAACTTAGTAGGCACAACCCACCAAAAATACTGTGCCATCCCAGCGTGCCCGTGGGATGATCCCCCTGTGCCCTGTGTGTGGGCTGTGCAGGGCTGGCTATCTCTCAAAAATCCAGGTGTCTCTCATGAGGGACACCAGATAAACTGGGAGCATGGCTGTGTCCATGAGTCTCTCAGCTTTAGCTCAAGGTCCTCGTGACAGGCTGGGACTGCAGCGCTGCCCACCTCCCATCGATTCAGCAGCTCAGTGCTGGAACGGAGCAAAAGCTTTGTTCAAATTTTAAAGTACATTGCAATCACTGTACTTGTTTAAAGGGGTTGAACATAATATTTTCGGTTTATTTATTTGGAAGCTCTTTGTTTACATCAGGCCTCTGGTATTTCAAGAGTTCTTGCTCTGACAAATTTATTGTGATTATTTGTTTGGAGAAATGATCAGGCTGCAGCTATCTCTCTTTGCACCTTTGCCTGATTGCAGTGTGTCCCAGGAGAGATTAAAAACAATCCAGTGCTGCCCAGGTGAGAAGAATTAACTTTCGAACCCTCTGTTTTCTCCAGAGATCTGGGTTTGACTGAGATTTAACCACTGCTGCAGAGAGTTGCAAGCACACTGGGTGGAGAACTGTATTTACATAATTTTGTTCTGTTTGGAAGGGTTTGCAACAAGGTCACTTTATTTTCCCCATGCAGACTGTTTCCTAACACTCCGAGTGATGCAGTAACTGGCTAAAAAGAACAAGGAATTGTAATTGTAACAACAGAGTTTATATTTTTGCGGGGCTTTTTCGGTTGTTCCCTACCAACCGTCCCCATTTTTTTCCAAAATGAGCTAATTATCTCCCTGGCCCACCAGCATAAATGCCAGTGGAGAATCCAGCAATCCAGGTTTGCTTCCATTTCATGTTCCCCAGGAGGATGCAGTTCAGCTTGGCAGGATATCGGGGAGCTGGCTGCAGTATCCCTGGGGAGGCTCCTGCTCATGGGTTCACTGGGTGCTCAGGGAAGTACAAGGGGGACAGGCTTTAGCAGAAAAACTGGGCAGCTGGTGCTAGTGAGGCAGCTTTTTAAGGCCAAAAGTGCCATCTGAAAACCCTGGCTCCATATCCAGCTCATCATGCTTGATCTTGCTTCACCATTATTTCCCGTGATGTCCACACTGCATTCAGAGCTGAGGCCTATGGTGCCCACCTCACTGCAGGGCTGGCTTTGTGGGCTGTCTGGGGGCTCCGCGGTGTATTTCCTGCAAGAAGCAGTTACAGCTGCATTAAAAAAAGAAAGAGGAAAAGGAAAGAAACCAAACCCAGGCACTGTAAAGCAGCCCCCGCTGTTGTGTCCTAGTCTGGTGTCTGGACACTCAGCTGGGCAGTGAGGAGCAAGGCCTGGCTCTGCAGCCCTTGGTGGCCCGGTGTGGCACATGGGGGGCCCCACCTGCCCTGGGTGGGACACCTTGGTCATCCATGAGCCCCAGGGACTGCAGGGCTGGGGTCACCCCCAGCCCTGAGAGCATCAGAGGGTGGGTGAGGGTCACCCCACAGGGCTGGGGATCACCCCGTGGGACTGGTGACTGCACTGGGGACTGGGTCACCCCATGAGTTTGGGGACTGCACTGGGAGCAGGGTTACTTGCTAGGCTGAATACAGCTCAGGGTTGGAGTCACCCCAAGTAGCTGGGGATGGCACTGGGGATGGAGTCACATCAAGGGTCAGTGGATGGCCCTGGGGACAGGGTCACCCTATGGATATCTTAGCAGGTCTGTGGCCATGCCCAGCCCGTGGTGACCACAGAGCTGCCAATCAATCCCCACACAGAGACAGCTGCTCTCCCCAGTCCTCTGCTTCCACCTGCTCCCACTCAAGGTGTTTAAGTGCTGGCCCCGCCCAGTCCCTCAGAGTTGCTGGTGGCTGCTCTGGGGCCCTTAAGCTGGGCTGAGTTGGGGGTGGTGTGGGGCTCTGCCCTGTGGTGCCCAAAGGCTCTGGTGCCTGTGTGGGTGAACAGCCTGTCCTGACACTCTGGTGCTGTGCACAGCAGCCTCTGCCCTGGGTCAGGCTGGGGGAGAGCCCGTGGTCACCCAGGGCCAGGGCAGGTGGCAGCCACAGCCTCTGCAGTGCCAACAAGCACATTCAGCTTGTTACTGAGCTGGGCTAATGCTGGCTCTCTGCAGGTACTGAGGTGCACCAGCCTGTAAGTGATTAACCCTTTAACAACACACCATGACTCAGGACACCCCTGTGGGCAGCAGTCTGGCAGCAGGAGGGGCTGGTGGTGAGCAGCCCCACAGCAGGGATCTGTGGAGCGTGGCTGGGACTCTCCCTGTGTGGCTGGTAAGTACAGGTTGCCCCAGATGGCCAGCCAGACTCTAGGCTGGTGGTGCAGCACTATCCAGGAATGCAGAAATTTTAGTTGTCCCCTTCTGTAACACCTCTGGGAGCAGGTGCTGTCTCTTACCCCTGCTGTTGGCTCTCAGACCTTCCCTTTCCATCCTCAGTGCCAAGTGTCTTCTAGGTCTTGTTCACATGGAGGTTTTGTTGAGTGAATATTGGCAAGTTTGGCTGGTGCACACACATAGGAAGGGGTTACACAAATTTTTGCCACCTAACAGAGGCTTCATATGAAAGAGTTTCATGCTTAAGCTTTCTCTCAAAGTTAAGGAAATTCAAATAACGATGGATTTCATGATGACAAGAGAAGATGGAGTCAGGAGGTTCTGGGTTCTCTGTTTGAAGGTTTGCATTGAATAGTAAAGGCTAATACAGTATGTCCTTGGATATATGGTCCTCTTGTCTCTAACAAGGTGTTTGTGCAACAGAGCTAGTTATTTCCTGAGCTGAGGGAGAGAAGGCAGGGAACTGCAGGTGGGCCATGGATATCAAAATCACAGGCACCAGCAGGCTCCACTCAAGTGCTCAGGAATGAGCCTGGAGACAAAGTGGCAGAAATGTTGGTGGGGAGACATCTGTGCAATTCCAGGCTGTTTAGGAGTAGTACAGGCTTTTCAGTGAAAAATCATGGTGGGTAAATCCCCAGTTTTCCAAAGCAAGGTGAAGTCCATAATTACTGAATAAGTACAGCCTTTAGTAAGTACTAGTGTGAAACAGAGGAAATTGTGAAGAAAATATGTTTTGAAGCAAAACTCGCAATTTTTTCTATTTCCATCCTACAAAATAATTCTAAAATTCTGACAATACATATGATGCTTTCTATAAAATCCCATTTTAATGAGTGATGACAGTTTGACATTCTTCCAGCTGCTTAGAAGCAATAGACAGTCAAGTATCTCAGTAGGACATGGGTTGGCATGCTGGGATGTATGTAAGCTTTAACTTTCCTCCTACTCACCAACTTACGATGGTATTCAAAGAACGGGGGGTAAAAAAGCTTTCTGCAGGTTTCACACCAGCTTATGCCATCTGTGATTTTTAGCTTTGTCTTCCAAAAGTAAAATCTCTGCTTTGAAAATGCATCCAGATGCTGTCAGCTAATATTATCATTCTCAGTAGCAAGTGAGGATTTTATTTATGGAATGTCCTGGCCTTTGCTGAACAATAAATGATTCTGCACACTTGAGGGACATATAAATAGCAATTAAAACACTGTTTAGAGTAATGCTTAGGCTCTTCAAGAAAGTGACATCAATTTCAAGGAAAGGATAATGTGCTGGGCTGGACATCAATCATAAGGAGGGAAGAAAATCTTGTCTAAAACAGCATTTAAATGATAGGATAAAGCATCTGAGTGAACAGGCTCCAAAACATGGTGGCTGACAGATAAAAGATGCCACTTTTTGTGGGTGAGGCCACTGTGTTGATGAGACCGCCCTTTTCAGATGTGCCGGCTCCAGAGCGCAGTGTCATAAATGTGCCTCTCCTTTGGAAAGAGGTCTCATTGGGTGAGGGAACCTAATCTCGAGTTAAAGGGGATGATTTCTCACTTATTTAGCATCTCCTATTGCATCATAATCAGATGTTTTATCCTAATCCATCTCAATCTGCCTTAGATATGTCTGTAGTGACCACCACAGTGGTTACTTGCCACTATTTGCTTACCATCTCCTCTTTCTTACTGTATTTATGTTCTCTATGCCCTTCTGAAGCAGGAAAACACTGACAATCCTTTTTAATAAATGGAAATCTGATGTAAAATGTGCCCATTTTCCCCCTATTCAATGCTATGAACTATTGTGTCGTGTGCCAGGCTATTTCTGCAGCACTCTGCCCAATCCCTCTGCCTTACTGTTCCTGTCATCTCTTGTTGCTTGTTTTTGTTTCTTCCCTTCTGTTTTTCAGGGGAGTGGACACCGGTCTGCTCTCCAGTGCAGAGGTCTTTTGTTCAGATTGCAATGTCTGTGGAGCAAGATGCCAGGTTTTAGCTCCCAGGCCTCTGTTTACACGCACACAGCAGCTTGTTAACTGCATAAACAATGAGAATAAATTAGATTTGAATTATCAGTATTGTAGTAGCACAAGGACAGTCAAGTAAAATCAATGCTATGGACCTAACCTGCATGTGTAGTTACTGCAATTATGCACAAAAACAATCATTTGGTGGATTGGTAGGAACATTTATCTTGACATGCACTTGCACAACTACTTAGTGCTCACACAGTTTTAAGCACAAGTGCCCCCTAAGTCTGTATGGCACTGGGGATGCTGAAACTGGGCTCTCAGTCAGAAGCTGTTGGTTTATTTTTAGTTACAGAATTGTGTTGCTGGATTGTTTGTGCAATCCATAAGTGTTTGAAGCGTTTTAAAAACTCACTTCTCCCCATCTGAGCATTGTATCTTTCAGTTTCAGATAGGGGATTTGGTATATTATTGCTGGCACTGTACTTCTATGAAGAGTGGGCATTAAGTTGAGGAAACAGCTATAAATAAGTGCAGAATTTGCACCTGCAGATAAAAAGACTTTAAGAAATCAGGACTACATTTTTGTCTTTGTTTATTCCTGCACTTAATGTATTTTTTAAGTTGGTTTTAAGTAGCAGAATGCGTGAAAAAAACAAGACATTTAGATCAAGGAGTTAGAGATATAATCAGAATGTTGATGACTTATTTACTAGTGTTTTCTCAGCCATGTTGCTTTTCTTTAATTTCTACAGGATATCCTTTTCCTTCAAAGTCTCCAGAAATTACAAGACAGGCTGCTTTTCTTTGGGGACTATTTGTTAGGAGGCTGACAAGACGAATTAGTCAAATAATTGCTGCTAAACTCATACAGTGCCTGCTATTTAAGGTGTTTGGTCTGGGTAAATTGTTCTCTGCTAAGGCACAACCACTGTCTCTCAAAAATGTATAATTTTTGATAATTTTCTGTCTATATTTACAGTGCTTGTCTTAGCTTTCCTAATATCTAGTGATGTTGTGTACAGTATAAAACATTGCTTGGTTTTATGCTGAAAAATCTGTCTCTGTCTTCCCTTCAGATTACAGATCTTTGTGGCAAAAATGTTCAAATACTTTATTTAAATATATTGATTTTGGTGGTAATTATCAAAGATTTAGTTTCTTTGACTTCAGATGAAGCATTAATTGTGTCCCAGCTTTTAAATCCAGTTATTAATGAAAATCTGCATGAGTGAACTCTGACAGAAACTTTGGTGCACGTCTCTGTGGGTTTTTCCAGGGAGGTTGCAGCAGTTCTAGTACTCAGAGAATCCCCAGGGCTCCGAAGATGATTAATGATAACAAAGCTTTCCCCATTGTGTTAGCGGATAGGAAGGAAGGAAGAGTACTCTAAAAAGAGAGTGCATAGAATTTCTGAGTATTGAAGTCCAGGAGTAGAGTTTAACCCTTGAAGTCAGCTACAAAATGTCTTCCAGTTACATGAGGAAGATGAAATCTACTTTCCTCATCTTCACAAAATCTGCCTGCTGGCTGCACGATCAGATTTCCACACCAGGTATGTGCAGAGGGAAACCAGTGCACTGAGATGTAGCAACACTTTCAGATGGCTTGGGCTGCTTGCAATGCAGCAAACAGGCATACCCACAATCCACTTAGCTTTAGCTTTTTGAAATGTGTTAGAGATTTCTGCTAATGGGTTTTCCCTGTGGGCAGCATTACCAACCTGATTATACAGGTTTTAAGAAACTCTCTTAGGAAGATTCTTTTTCATCATAAGTTTTGACATTGACCTACTAAACTAGGTAATTTAGCATTTTATTTTGTAAGAATGAAAAAGAAAATTGAATATTTCATGACAAGAGAGGGATTATAGTAACACTCTTCTTTATAGGAAACCTATCATGTCCAGGGGCCAGATCATGCTTCTGAGATCTGTGCATCTACTTGCAGATCTCAACGCTCGCTTTCGGAACAGCAACAGGAGTCCTTTGGTTGCGACACCCGCCCCAGTTACTTGCTGTGGGAGCTTCTACCTTATGTGCTTCTGAATTTAGCTTGGGGATAGAACTGAGAAGTGAATAAAATACACCTTCCTACTAGAAAATTTCAGTGAAAAGGTGGTATGTTTTCAAAGCACATTAGTTTCTGTAGGGATCTTCTATTTTGAGAGAACCAGGGAGATCATGGCAAAGATGGCTCTGATGGAGTCACCTGGAGCCTCTGAAAAGAGAGCCTGACCTCCAAAAGTCTCAAAGTTTCTCCAGGATTAAGTGCAACTTTTGAACAGAGGTGATGAACAAACTTTTGTGTTCTCCCACTGAGACACATTGCAAGAGAATCTTTGTGAAGAAATTTTGATGGAGATTGCATCACAGAAAACCCAATCCTAAAGTGAACTGTAAGCATGTGGCAATTTAGCCCTAGTGATTTAATTGCTATATTTCTTTAGTAGCAATTGTTCTTTTCTATTAAGGGGTATCAATCATAACCTGGTTAGCTGTTGGCTGAAAAACAGGAGTACTTAATTTCTCTAAAACATGCTATTCAATGCACTGGAGCTGGGATTCCATTAAAAAACATACACAGAATTTTTAAACTTGTTTTACAGCAGGTAAATTTTATCAAGATATTTCCCTTTAAAAACATCTTGAATGCTGTAGTACCTGGCCAGCTCTCCTGCTGATATGCTGTGGTTTAAAATAGTACATTTGCCCACTCCAACCCCCCAGTATTATATATGTGGTCACAATTCTTGTCAGTATGTGCAAAACAGTGTTTTGCAAAACTGTTGTTTAGTATCTCCTTTGAGCTTTAGAGTGAAATATTCAAACTTGTGTTTGCAAGGATTCCATTTGGTAGTCATTGTTTCACCACTTTTACTAATTTGTTAGTGATTTGCTACTATTGTTATGCATGAAGTGTAGAAGCACATTACTAACCCTCTAGCTGATCCTAGAGAAAAGTAATGGCTTGTTGGGATTGTGATATTTGATAGTTTCCTTCCTCTCAGTGCCTTCATCTTTGTGTTCTCCTTTCTCTACTTAACTTTTCACTCTGGAGTGTCCAGAGTTGGAGGATGTCCAAGCACAGCAAAGCACTGTGAGGCTGTGCAGTGATTCCATGGTCAGCTGGGGAAGGGGGGAAGTAACTCTAAAGAATGTCCAGAAACTTAAAAAATAATGTGCTGTTCACTCTGAGAGTGTATCTTTACGTGTGACCATTCTTACCTGACTGTGTAATTGATGCAAGTATGGAAAATACAATGTACGTGTCAGAGGGGTAACATCTTGCCCTTCAGTAATTTTGTAAAAATAGCCTGGGAAAAGGGTACTTAGTATTTCTGTGATGCTTATCATAAAGCCTCAGAGCAGTTCTCCAGCGTGGCTTTAGTCTCAAAGTGTGATTCAAGCAGGAGAAGTTTTTTGTCGTACATTTGGGGTTTACGTTAGCGCTGGTTGGCAGAGCTGCTGCCAACAACTGAATCCCACATGTGGCCGGGTCCTTGGGTTTGCAGCATTCTCCGCCTCAAACGCAGGGTTAAGGTTTCTTCCTGTGCTCTGACCCCGTTATGGTAGGCAAACAGGCCGGAGCAGCATTAAAGGGCTGGAAGCTCCGTGTCTGGCTGGGGCGGAATTCCCCCGGCGCAGCCCCGCACGAGAGGCACGGAGGCACCGCACAGGCTCTGCCCCAGATGTCTCTACCTTTGGTATGCAAATACTGGGGACCCTGATAGGCGGCCAGCACGGGGCCTTTCAAGTTCTCCTTTAGTTCCTGCTGTGTGTCTTTCCCCTCTTACTGCACACAGAAGAACACTGTGGTTTTGTTATGTTTGAATTACACTATCTTTTATATTAGAACAGATTAAAAAAAAATAAAGCTAACACCCAAACCATTTTCAGCTTGTGTAGCTATATGAGCGACTGTTTCATAATTGAAGTATTTAATTAAAATGTACAAACATCCTCAACAAAAGTGAAATTTTTCCGTAGCATTGCTGCTAGCGTGAAGTTTATACAAGACAACATTCAGAGATTTGTCAGTCACTTACTACATAAAAGCAGTTCCAATCCAACCTTTAAAATAACCCACAAAATTCTTCATATAAATAAATATTCCACTGGCATAATTTATAAATTACTTTGGTTAAAAATGTTAAATTGCCAAGAAGTCTGACTGCAACTGGTCTAGTTCTTCTGTTTTATATACTTATAAAAAAAAAAAAAAGAGAATGTTGAAACAGCTGAGGTTGGTTTGGTTGAGGGTTAATGTTTGGGTAAGAAGCCTCCAAGGAAAACTGAAGTGCTGAATGAACACCACTCTATGGTAATTAGTGAGTGGTATTTTTCCCTTGGAGTCAGTTGCTGAATCAATGTAATAGCTAGTGATGGGAACGAGGAGGGACACTGCATAGAGAAGATGATAAATTTCTCAGTGACGTGTTGAGATTGAGTCATTTCACTAAAGAAATATATGTACTTCTAGAAAAAGAAGTTTGGTTTAACTTAGTTCCTTTTTTTTTTATCTGTTTCTTTTTTTTTTTAAATATCCTCAACTCATGTATGGGAAATGTCGTACCATATTAAATGGTTGCTGTCTTCCATGTTTGAGATGAATTCAGAGGTTGGTAAAATGTTCCCTGTTTATATAGTCATGTCTGTAAAATCTGCAGAGCCCTTTAGGATCTCTAAAAAAATATTGGTCATTATATTGAACTTTGAATGTACTCTTCTGCACAGAAATAGAATATGTTTCTTCAGAGATATGTGAAATGTAGATGGATAGATATCTCCTAAAAGTGGGCATGTTAGGTGATAAAAAGGTCAGACTTTGTTTTATTCAGTTCCATAGCTTCCACTCCAAATATCTCTGTGGTCTCAGATGTGTTAAAGCAAAGACTCAGTGCATCAATCAGTAAAAGAACTGTGAGCATGTTTCTCTGTCCCTTCCAGAACCATCAATCAGCTTAAGGCTGGACATTTTTGGACAGAAGAGTTTAGTTTTTGAGAGGGGAAAAAAGCTTTTCCACTATATAGAAATCTTAACAAAATTTAATTGAAAACATTGGGATTTTTTTCTGGAAATCCAAACATCCAATCATAATACTTAATGAAATACAAGAGTTTGAACGAACATGGGAAATGCACCAAAGCCACAAGTGTTTTCCCTTGACCCTCGTTTTCCAGACCTTATGTCATGAATAGTTTCTTAGCAGGGAGGATGCAGGCCAGCCTAGAGTGGCAGCTTGAAGGCTGCTTCTGTGGCCTTCTGCTGAAATCAGCCAGCTCTCTCAGCCCCTGGGACATGTCTGAGCTGGGATCATGGACCTGTGTGAGTCCTCTTGGGTCATCATGGACCTGTACAGGCCTCCTGGGAGACCGCTCACTTGGCCCCAACTGGAAAGCCCTTGATATTGTGTGGTGGTGTTTCTGAATGCAGCCTCTACTTTAGCAAAATAGCAGCCATTTGCCTTAAAGATAAAGGAAGAGCAATTATTTTTAGTGGAATTATTTGATTTAAGAATATATGCATATGTAGGTTTTTAGGGGTGTCAGGCTCTGATTCAATAGACAAAGTGTGCCCCCTGAGAGAACTCTTGGTCCTCTGGAACAGAGCACAGAGGACCTGTGGGTATCAGTGAGATCAGGTTTTTTCTAGGAGGTTCTCTGGCTGTGAGTGGCTGTCATAGCTTCTCACCACCTTTAGGGTTGTGCCTTTAGTGCTGTTCCCTTGGACACTGTATTTGCACTTTTTTCTGGAGGTAGGTTGAAGGGGTTTTATGGTAATGGTAGGGAGAGGTTTGGCAGGGTGTTCAAAGTGATTTAGGTCCATTAAGGAGCCTGATGGCAGTCAGTGGCTTTTAGGGAACACGTCACATTCTCAAAACTAGGCATGTGTGAAGCAGTGGGTTAGCTAAGGCTGTAGATCAGGTTTTGTGTATTGTGGCTGTGGACTGTTCTTTCCATCTATTAAAGTGATATCCTGTTTTCCCAAGAATATCATATTTAGGAAAAAGCTGGTCAAGAATTCTTCTAAGTAAAAGACCTTTTTTTCTGTACTTCACATAATAGCAGTTCAGTCAGATAAAAATAGTACAGAAAACAAATTAAACTTACAAATGAGAGGATATTAGACTTTGGTCATCTTAAAAGTTGGTATTGGCCTTTTTTCTGAGAGAATTATTTTGTTTGGGTTTTTTTCTTTTTATTGATCTTGTTCCCCCTCAGTGTTGCCAAGGTTTCTCACTGTTTTGTTGTTGCTTTCTCCTAAAACTCTCCACAATTCTTAAGGGAAACATTCTTATTAAGGACACAGTGGTAAAAGAAATCTTTATGGCAAGGTTAGGAAGTATTTCCAATGATTTGGAAGTATTTTTCAAGACAATTTATCCTTACAGTGGTCATCTAAAACTAAAATAAAACTCAGAGTAATAAGACTCATTCTTTTCCACCAAACCATGTAGAGTCCTGCCCTTCAACAGGGAGTAATACATGAAACCATTGAACATGGTGTAGAAGAACAGTAAAACCAACTCTCCAACTGGAGAATAAAAGAGTTTTAAAGCCCCGCCTAAATAGTTTTGCTAGTTTTAACTTTGCTGATAATTAATTTGATACAAATGTGCTGATATTTCTCACACCCAGAAGCGGAAAAATGCTTACCTGCATGGAAGGGTGACAGCCAGATAGGTTTGGTGCTCACCCTGCTCCCTCCCCACAGACACGAAGGCTGCATTGAGAGCAGGGAATTAAACAAGGCCAGAGAGCATTCCCAAGCACTGGCACATGGAAAGCCACACTGGCAAAGTTCTCAGGAGGGTTCTCGATGGACTTCTGAGCACTGCCAGCTGCCCTGTGCTGAAGCCCTGTGCCTGGGGGCTGGGGCAGGATG
>VXBQ01015233.1:28110-42118 GCA_013400175.1 Phainopepla nitens
CTGGGGCAGGATGGGGTTTGCAGGCAGCCAGCTTGCTCTGATGGTGCAGGGATGTGAGCTCTGGTCCATCCAAGCTTGGTGCCCTGCAGGGTTCCCAAGCACATTTAATTTGTTTGACTGGTAAGGCTACTAGATGTACAAGTGCATTTGTGTGAGGTGGTTTGCTGTGTTTTGCATAAGAGTAAGCTCCCTCACCTCACAGGAGCATGCAGTAATTAGCATGGTGTTAATAGCACACCTGAATACTGCAGCTCATTATACAGTCACACTGCCATGTAGGGCAGCCCGGTGCTGCACAGAAATAGGGCATGCTTACACTGCTGTTACTGCATCAACACTACAGCCTGTACTACACTGGGCTACAAATACCTGCTCTAACAAATATAATTAGATGAGCATGCAAATGTCTGAGTGGCCTTAGCGGTAGTGAGCTATGAAGAGGACAGTAGAATATAAGTCATGACTAAAAACTGGACTTTCTTCTGAGAGTCCAGAAAATCTGCAGAAATCCATTATTTTATAAGTGGGAGTGGGGCTTTTGAGTATTCAAAGCATATCTAAGTATATCATTTAAGGACTTTTTTTTTTTGTACAGATATTTATCTTTCAGTAATGATGGCATATACTTATTTTTTTAGTAATTGCTGCAGAGCCTATGTGGATATGAAAACTGACTGGCAAGCTTTCAGCTCCTTGTATTTGCACTGTCAATGAAGACTTTATCATCTGAATTTAGTTGCCAGCTCTGCTGAGAACGCACCAAGTGGAGTATCACAGGTTTTGCTCCTGTCAGCTCCGTGGTTCTGCAACACCAGCTCTCTGTGCAGGGGTGTGCAAGGGGAGTGCGCTAGCAGGGCATTGGTGCCAGAGTGATTTCTCCCCAAGAGACAGGCAGAACTGCACAGGTGGAGTTGGTTTAGACTACAGGTTCCTAATCCAAAGTCGGCTGGCAATGACGATAGAGTTCCCGTTTAGTTTGATGGAGTTTGGCTCGAACATCGATGACATAACTCATGATCTTAGTCGTTGTGTCAATCTGGTGAGGATGGTGCTCACTCCCTCCCTCAGCCTTCCAGAATGGCGCTGGTGAGCAGAGTGGTGTGGGTAGGAACAATGACACTTGCATTTAGTAAGATACATCAAACTGCAGCAGGAGTAGAATTCTTGCAAGTTCACCGGCTGTAGATGCAATAGAAATTTTCGAATTTTTATTTTTATCAGGTTGAATGGAACACTGGCTAAAAAGCAGATAATCTTTGTGAGCATGTCAGGAAATTGGGGCTGCTTTCACTGACCTTCTGGTTAGCTTCTGCCATTGTCTGATACGTCGCTGAGCAGTGAATATAGTGCCTGATGGCTCTGTGAAGCATCTCGGTGGTACAGCTCTTCCTCTGCAGCACGACGCTATTGTGCTGCTGATTGTCTGAAGCTACACTTGCCATTCAGGGTGGCAAAACAAACAGTGGTTTGGTGGGTAATTGCCAAGTTCCCCTCCCTCAGAATGGATTCTGACTTCTCTCAGTCTGGAGGTCTCTAGTACCAATGCCTCTCTCTTGGCAGTTACAAAATTGCTTGGAATCTGGATTTAGAGCTACATCTGGCCGGAGAGGCTTTCTTGCAAAGGATTTACTTAGTTTGCCAACGCACATGGTAAGAAGCTGCTTCTAGAGCAGTGACTTGTGAAAAAGCACACCTAAAAGTGACTTCTGGTGTGCTTTCTGGCCGACTACTGGAGGATTCCCGGAGCAGGATATTCGTTTGCCTTTACCTCAGAGGAGCAGGGAGCAGCTTTTCAGGCAGTGCATGCTGTGTGCCAGCCAAATGTGCCACAGCTGGGCCTGAAAACTATTGTTTGGTGACAAGCTGGAGGCTGGTTTGAAAAAAAAGGGCGATCTTCCACTTAACTTTCTTAAGAAGAGGTTTGATCATGCACCCTGGGAAGTAGCATAAAAACAGCTCTTCAGTGTCAACAGAGCACTTAGTTGTGGATGGGAGAAGTTAAAGCCTTGTCTGGGACTATTAAATGAAAGACTAATTATAGTTGTGCTTTTGGAAGCTCATTGATTTAATTCTTTGGCTGTAATCTGTGAGAAGCACCACAGTCATTAAAACACATTGGTACCCTGCTAATAGTGAAGAACTGCACTCCAATAAAAATACAGCGTTTAAACAATAGAACAATATTTTACCAGTGGAGTGTCTCACAGGGATTTTAGTTGAATATGTTTGTTTTTCATTTGGAGAACATTCACTGAAATTTGCAAATGCAAATTAGCAAATGGTTACAACAAACTAAGAACATCTATGTGGCATGCACTTAATCAAGGATTGCTGTGTGAGCAGAGCCTGTGCATGGGCATACATCAAAGCTGATGTCTGCCTATATTGTAATGTATTCCTCCACATGACCATATCCCATACATGGTACTTATTATTCTATTAGTACCCAAACCACAAACCCTTTCCAGTATCCATCTGTGAAGATGCAAATAGCTGCATACTTTGTTTTATTAAGGATCAGCCATTAGGGGGTCGCTGGTTAAAAGTCTGAAGATCATTAGAGGGATTCTTAAAAAATAAACAAACAGCTGTTGTCATACATCTTGAAGAGTTTCTGTTGTACCAATGCAATTTTTATCTGTGGTGATGATGTTGTCATGGGAACATATGCACAGGGGAATTAAGTGATGTCAGGAAAAGTGTAAATGATGCAAACAGTTCTCATTTGAAATGTTAATTACTACCCTTCTCACTACTCGAAAGAACAGTTCAATTTGATTTTATTTCAGATGTAGGGAAAAATATGACACTTTTGTCTAACAATAAGTAGCTTACATTGTTGTACCAAAGTGAGTATGAGTCAGTGAGTTAATCTGCATTGGCAGCATTTGCACTGGGGACCATCTGCAGCCCTGCTTGTCTGAGCATCAGTAATATTCCTCTGTGAATATCTCATCTTGATGGTCAGGGGAGGCAGGCAGCCTCTTTAAAGAGTTCCATAAATGCTTATAATTGCTGCATTAAACTTCAGTTTATTATTTTCTCCAGGTGCAGGTATGCGGATGATATGAAACCCCACTGCATTTACATACAAATTGAAGATTTTTATTAATCAGCCCAGTAACAGGAATCAAACAGCAACACTCCATCAGGTCCTTAAATACATTTGGTGACATTTTTACCATGCATTAGCATGATAGGGCAAGCAGAATATAATGTACCAATGATTGCTTTTCCATTGAAAGCACAAACGGTTTCATTTTTCCTGTCATCTCAAATAAGTGTTAAAGAGGGTTTGGAGGCTATTGTGTATGTTCCGTATGCTAGGGACTTACAAACACTGATGGCCACATTAAATAACCATTAGTGGCTCGGCTTAGATCATTGCAACATCCCTCCTCTTCAGAATTTATTCTTTGATTTAAAGTGAAAGCAATCTGTGACTGCTTTCATAAAGTCCTTCGGCTCCCTCCATTTTTTTTTTCTCAAACAAAATGCATTACAACAGTAATTTTATGACTGTTAAGATAACTGCCGTTAACAAGCACTTAATTAAAATGTACAATAAATAGCAGGCTGCAGTCTTATCTCCTCTCATGAGCTCCCAGCAGCCTGAGACTCCAATGCACAGCCCTGCTGTTCCTCGGCTTGTTTGCAGATTAATTGCTTTTCTGTCTGGCAAAAGCTGCTTCTCCTTCAGCCAGATCGTAAATGACCAGATAGGGACTTTATCAATCAAGCTACTACTTTCTGTGATCACTTCCATTCAACACCTTCTGAATTTCGCATTGAGAGGAACAGAAGTTATAGAGATAGGATTTAACATCTTAGTTTTTGTGTGCTTGGAATTTACGATAGTGCTGTCACCGTTTGACACTGTTAATCTTTACATACAATACCCTTGGAGCAAGACTGGTTTTGTTCCTGGGCTGGAATCATCCCTTGTAAGAATTGTGAAGAATACATATGAAACACAACTGAGGTGCCCTCCATAGTGTAAGGTTGCATCCCTTCCACAATCTGTATGCACTTGCTGATGTGGCTCAGCATCACCTTGGATTCTGACCAAGCTAGCAGTTTACAGTTGTATTAATTGAAAACTTGTTTTCTTGTCATTATTTATCGTTTATATGGGGCAGTTGTCTGAAGACCTCAGCCATGGCTAAAGGCAGTTGCTAAATTTGCCTTTTTTTGGAAACCATATTATACACAAAGGAGCTTTTGTAAAATTAGAAGTTAGAGTTCTATTTAGACTTTACCTATCAACAAAACCCCAGTGTATATAGATGTTGGCAATCACAGTTGTTTGCAAATGAACTGTGATTTCTGAATTTAGTCAGATGATCTAAACAAGTCTAATCGCTGTAGAAATGCTTTTCTTTTCACCAAAAGGCTTTAACAGAACAACTCCTCCTGCTACTTGCTGAATGCACAAGAGTTAAAAATGTAAATATGATACCAGAGCGCAAATGTACTGTAGGCCACTATAGAAATACAATCCTTGAACTGCAGAAGGTATGTTGTTTTCTTCTTACTTGCTCAGAATATAAAATCTCTAATTTAACAGGTTTATCTCACATGCTGAGCGAAGGGAATGGCTTCCACTTGGAGTTCTAAACATGCACTATATAGTAACTTAGAAAATGCATTATATTAACTTTAGACTGGCTTCTGAATACATACGAAGCTGCAGTGTTAAACATAATCTGTGTAGCTGCTTCAGTGTCATCAGTAAAGCCAAGCTGCTTAAACTAAAGTAAAATGCTTACCCCCGCCCCCCACTATTCTCTGAATACAGCAGCTCTGTGAGTAAGTTTTGTTATTGTTTGGTTGTCTTTTGTTTTTCTCCTCCTGTCAGTTAGAGAGGCAAGGGACTTCCCTCACGGAAAAACTCATGCCTAGGAGAGCCAAAATGCAGGAGTTCCCTGACAGCAGCATGTAGATTTATGTTAGCAGTCTCTAAGGATATTTGGAGCATCTTTGCAGAGGGTGTTTTCCTGTCTGAACTCCTTTGAGTGTTTTTCTCAGAGCTTCATTCTTAAAACACGTCACCAGGAGTTAATTGTAAATGAATGAGAGAGTGGCCCTTAAGAGGCCACTGCAGCCAGTCCCGTTGGCAGATGTGCTCTCAGACAGTCCCTGAGCAGATCCATCAAGGGACTGGAGGAGTGTTGGGGTGAGTGATACACGTGTATCAGTGGAAGAAAAAAACCCAAAGCCATGGGAGTGTTCTCAAGGCGCAGGAATGAAGAAGCCGCTGATAAAGAGTTTCTATAAAGCTGCTGAAGGAGAAAAAACACAACAGTTTGGAATCCTCCAAGCTATTTGTCATGGTCACTACACTGCTACCACTTCAACAAACAAACAAACAAGCACAAAAGATAAAGACAAGAAATAATCACTGAGCATATCAGTGAGAAGAGAATGCAGCCTGTGAAGATAGTAAAATTGCATACACAGGTCAACCAATTTGCACTGTAATACTGCTGCAGGTGAACAGCCCTAGTGTAAGATGTGCATGCACGGACGTTTGCAGCTCTGACGTGTTTATGACAGAGGAATGTTATTATTAAGGTGTTTATGTGCACAAGGGTCAGAACAGCGTTTACACCTCACACCTGTAATCATTAAGTGAACAGACAGATTCACAGAACACTCCTCTGAAGGAGGAGGATGCACAACAAACCACCATGTTTGTCTCTTTTTATGTTTTTCTTATTTAAATTGGATGTGCTCTTAAACTAGGCCTTGCAGTTGCACAGCACTTATGTTTTCCCATGATACCTGTACATTTGAAATTCTGTGTTCTTACCTCTGCCTTTATATGTCAATAAAGATGGGAAGTTTTGTTTTCCGACACCTGATGTCTTCAAGTCTCTGCTTAAAGTTCAGCTGGTACTTCTTTTTGTTGAGTTGGCGTTTATGTTCTGAGCTAGTAGCAGGCTGAGCTTTCTTGACGAGACCTTTCTCGTTTCAGATTTTTTTCAGATAATTTTTCAAATGTTTGGTGCTTCCCTGCCGCCCAGTGTTGTGTCATTTGTGAGAACTTTGTTGAAAAGTGAAATGGCTTGATATAGACTGAACTTCTTCAGATCATTTCTAATACATTCGATGCTGGCTCAAAAAGCTGTTGCATAAGCAAGATTTCTATGTGAGCTACTCTGGCTTTCCTTGCAGGTGGGAGGGAAGAACATTAAGCTGTAATGGGGCAGGCACACTCAAGAGTACTGGCTGATTAATCTAGATCACCTCACTCCACTTGTTATAGCATACGTGTTTTAGTTTTTTATTGCTTAGGAACTTATTTTGAAATTATGCTGATTAAAAAGGTCATATTTCCATCAGTACCTACATTAATTCAACCTTGTAGTATTTACTTCACCCACTCAGCTGGGTGGAGTGACTTTTTTATGGATGAGCAGATGTTATAGCTGAGCTGTCAATTTTTATATTACTTCATTAATTTATTCACAAGAAATGTTTTAATCCCAAACACTCCATTGTGAACAAGTGGCAAGAGTTTTGCAACACACTGACAATTCAGTGATATCTCCTTCACATTTTGAAATGGAGACATTCTCAAATCTGACATAAGCAAATGTAGTATCAATGAATTATTATTATCAATAATAATAATATTATTATCAGTGAATATTTTGACATTGCATTTGGTGTGATGGTCTTTGCTAGTTCACCTGAGTGAAACAGTCATTACCGGTGCAAATGTCTATAACTTCATATAAGTCAATTAAATAATTCAGGAGGTGAGGTTTTCTTGTTCTCTTGTAATATTCTCAGTTTAGCCCTCATATTGACCTTTATTCTTTCTGTCTCCATCATCAGTTAGCAAGGGTACAATACTAAGGTACAGAGATTTCAAGTTATCCTAATTTGTTTGATATGATCCCATGGATTTTAAAATTTATTATTTATTTACTTAATATATTCCCAGTTTGTTGAAATATCTCATAATATTTATGGTAGGGAAAGCTGGAAGATTTGGCACTCAAAAGAAGAACTAATGAGAATTTTGAAAATTGAGGGAGGAAAAACAATTTCAGACTGTGGCACTAACATGTTGTCTAAATACTTCTGCTCCATGGATAATTAGGTATTGGGAAATTTGTATTTTCTTTAGATTTTGTTGTTAGCAATAAACATTTTTTCATGTAATGAATATGTATTTTGAAGAAGATTTTCAGAGTCAAAATAGCTGAAATAGCTATCAAAAAGGGTTATGCTTTCTCTAGAAAAATGGAATTAAAAGCTGACATCCTGGATCAGAGCTGTGCTGCACGTGGCCAGCTCTGTGCTGAGTTTTGCTGTAGAGCAGTGCACAAACACGTGATGTGGCAGGGTTGGGAAACCTGGATGCTCAGCACACTCGGGATGGTGATGACAGCTTTTGTAGCTCCACCAGGACGGGGCTGCACACTGCACCACCTCCAGATGTGTGTTCAGAGCCCTGCTCAGCACTGCTGCTGGGGCGGTGGAAAACCAAAAATGCCCTTCTTAATGCAGCCAGTGTTGAGGACTTCATTTCCTTAAAAAGAAATCTGGAAGACTTCCCAGATTACACATGTGTACCTCTAACTTCAGAGGATATGACTGTGCTAAGAGACTGAGTAAAATTAGTAGTAGAGGGCTGTTCTTGTTCTCTTGGAGTACCCTCATTTTAGCCCTTCTAATGATCTTGGTGCTCATTCATCACCACAGAATGAGTGCAAACCCTAAGGGAAAATAGACATGTACATTGATCCCTAGCTGGCTCAAATAATGTAATTTGGGGTTGATGAACAACAAACTGTGAATTTGGGTAGATTGATACTAACTGAACTCCCATTGAGAACGGAAACTAATAAGACTATTTAAATTCACTTAAGTACTTATCACACATTTTAACTGATTTTTATCTTAAGAGACTTTGTGGGCATGAGACTCAAACTGTGAAGGAACTATTTTAGTGACACAGTGTCATTCTAGTCTTCCCTAGAAGACTCTCTCTCCTAGGGAGTCTGTTCTAAAGAAGCAGGAGCTAAAGAGCTGTCTAATTCAGAAAATGTTGTTTGTGTTTCTCCCAAGGTAAATATACGATTTTTTTTTTGTCAAAAATTTATCACAGATATAAAACTGGACTTTTCAGAGGTTATTTTTCAAAAAGGATTTAAACTTGTTATTGGGTGTGCCGAGTTAAGGTAAAAGTTGAATTTCAGGTAGAAACCTAGTTTTCAGGTATTTTCAAATTTTGGCGATCATTAGCCTTAATAATTAACCAACACACTTTTCTTTGAAATGAGCAGAGACAAAATTTGGAGTGATCAATAAGTATATCCTTTTCTGATTTTGTGAGTGGAAGAGTAATCATGGAGTGCTAATTTATTAAACATTTTTGTGATTCTTCAGTTCTATGGGTGCTTTTTTCCCTAGTAGAAATCTTCACTATAGTTTACATTTAGGCTGTATTTGAATTAATTATTGAAAGAAATTTTGCTCTTTTCCATGTCTTATTTCTGCCCTCTGGCTGATCTGTTCATGGTCAGCACTCACATCTCCAAGAGGCCTAAAATAGGTAGAAGGCTTTGACATTTAGGGAGGTCAAATTGAAGAGGTTGGAAGAGAGTTTTAATTTGCAAGAGAGCATTTAATGTCCATTTACATTTAGGTTGTTCAGACAATTGTTTTTAAAGAGGGATAAACACTAGTTTTCATCTTACTCATGCTGATATTTTTGGAATAGGCATGTACCCAACCCAGATGTTCAGACCTAGAATTCAGGATTTGAGGGAAAGGTTCAAACTCTTATCTGAATTTTGCTGAGTCTTCCAGGTTTGATTGCAATAGGATCTACAACCAGTGTTCCAAGTCTAGCAAATTTTCAGGCACAGGTGCTGGGTGCAGGCACAGACTTAAAGACCCAAGGGAAATTTTGTCTGAGTAATCAAAGGGATTCACTCTCTTCCCTCCCTGCTGGTGTTGTGGAGATGAGTGGCCTCCTCCTATTCACAAGAGAGCAGGGTCAGAAGGTTTTTCTTCAATGTCTTTTTGCCATAACAGATGCAATCTGCTCTGGTGTACTTTGATCCAGAAAGGGCTAAGACAAAATTCATTAACTTGCTGGGGACATGTATAGCTAGGATGTAGCTATGAATCAGTATTTTATGATGATATTTTTGGTGTGCATTTCTTTCAGCAGAGAAACAGTAGTTGCAGTAGTTTTAAACCGTGTGACATTGTTGGAAATGTAAGTCCAGTTAAGGCAGGCTGAGGATTACGGTGCGTACTAGAATTAACCAATTACAAAAAAATCCTTGACAAATTAAATGTCAACTCCTACCCAGCTGTGGCTGCTGAAATTCAGATCCAGATGCAAGATTGGATCTTGTGTGTATCTTTGCTGTGCTGAAACACAGTGGCAAAAACCAGCAATATTCTCCTCTGCCTCTTAGCTAACAGTTAATCGAGCTCTCTGTCTCAAATATCTTCTCAGTGATCAGGGGCTCTTAACTGCTCACATTTTTCATTCCTCCCATCACCTGAGAAGGCTTGTCTAATGTTAAACCAAGCAGCAGTGGCTTCCCAGTAAAATAAGATGAAACAAAGCAAACCCTTTTGCTTGTTCTGTGAAGTCTGTTTAACTCTGTTGCAAAATACCTTTTCTGCCTTAGTTATGACTAGAAAAACTCATGTCACTTTGTACAGCATTTCAGTACCAAGCTTTTTAAAAGTAATGCAATTGGAACTGGTAAAAACCTGGAAGGTCACTGAACAATGGCCATTCCCAAGCAGGAATTTTCCCTATAGTGTGTATATATTCCCTAGAGCTTTTCCAAGTCTTGTTTTTTTAAAATCTCCACTAATAGAACTAATTTATCTGGGAAATTATTGCACATGAAAAAGGTTTCACAAGAAATCTTTCCTATTACATGATAAATCAAAATTTGGAAAGTTGTGCTCTCATACACAAGTTCTCATGTGCTGCTGAGCACTGTCCTTGCTGTTGGTATGTCTGATGCACCACGTCTTTTCTTAGTGGGTCTGACCAGAAAGTATTTGATTTTGGCATCCCTTTCCCTGGGTCATTGTGCTGTGTGGAGTAGATGAGAACAAACCCTTGTTTTTGGGATTTCCTGTGATGAGTGACTTCTATTTGCTTCCAGCCACAGACCAAGGGCCCAGACTCTCTGCAGACACAGTTGCAAGAGGGACAGACACACACTGGGGTTCAGGGGAGCAGTATCAGACCACAAATAGTCATGGCAGGAGAACGGGGCCTTCCCCTTTCACTTGCAATTGTATTTGCTGTTGGACATTTATTTTTGCTCTAACAATTGTTGTCCTAATGAGGGGACAATCCAGAGTCAAGTCCTGGACTGAGTATAAGAGGATAGAGGTTTTGTATTTCATTGTGATTCAGTGTTCAGAAATATCTCCCATATGAAAGAAAAGGCTCAGTAGGTGTATAACGAAGAGAGACAAGAGGCTAGAGAAACTCAGAAACAGACTTGCAGACTAAGCATTTGGCAGGTGGTTTATACTGGTGTTTCTTTGAAATGAATTTGAGTTATTAAACTCCTGTGTTAAATTCTGTCCATAGCTGGTGTAAGCACAGAGAAGCATAAATGAAGCCAGTGGAGTTATGCTGAATTTAAATTAATGTTAAACATCTTAGGTAGTGCATCTATTTAATTAACTTATTACATGAGTCCTTTGTGAAAAAAAATTCAGTGATTTCTCCTGAAAAAAACTTATTCCATTATGCTATTGTACAGATAATTTTAGCCTTCTCTCTTTTCTCTCCCTCATTTATACTTTAAAAACTTCTGTAACCCCTATTGTGTGCTTCAGAGGTGTAGCCAGAGCTCCAAGATTGTACAGATGAAGGGCAGCCCCTCTGGGCTGGGCTGTGGCACACTGGATCAGAGACACTGGTTCTGTGCAGAGCTCTGGGTATGGAATGAGAGGAAGTTTCTTGTGGGAGGGCAATGAGGGAGTTCAGCAAGGAGAATGAAGTTCCCGCTGTGGAAACTACTGTGTGCTCTAGCTCTGGTCAAAGGTGCCATTAAATCTTCAGTGCTCAAGAGGTCCTTCAATGATGTGTTAAATTCTGAGGATTCTAAATTTAGAAGTTGTGCATTTGATACAAAACTTATTAGAACTGCAGAATTTTCTTCCTACATTGTAAAAATCCTACAAGCTGTTTTCTACAGAAGCTGTAGAAAATTAAAAAGCCCTTAATTAGCAGGGCTTTTTTTTTTTTTTTTTTTTTAATCAAATGCTGTGCAGGTGCTTGTTTTTGTCTTCTGGTATTTGTATGGCTTGTACAAATATAGTGGGTCATAGCCTGAAAAATCAAATAATCATTGAAGACAAGGGTCCTGAATCTGGAAACCTGTATATTTTGTGTTTCCAAACTGGATTTTGGAGGAATTGGTGTTTAGTGTCTCCTGTTGCTGTCTGGCATGTGAGTGCTCGGGGTCATTATTGAAGAGTGTCCCTACCCTCATCTCAGTATCTCCTTTCCTGTATCAGATGTGCATTCACCCCTAGAACCCATGCATGGGTTTCCATTCATGTCAGATCAGGTCCTTGCCTGTCTGCTTGAATTCATTCTGCCAGAAGCTTTCTTAATAGTCCATCACCAGTAATATACAGTGACCAGGCATCCAGCCATCCTAAAATCCATTTTGCCTTTAACAGGATCTATGGAAAGTGTTAAAACCTTGACCAGTTTATGCATGATGTTTTTGATGACTGGTCACTTCTCTCTCTGTGGTGATGATGACAGACCTTTGCTGAACTTTCAGGGTGTTAGAGGTCTCAGACCACCACTCTTCAATGTCATTCTCACTGAAGGGAAGTTTTCTTATGAAGCTATTTGGGTTTCTTTCACTCTTCAGAGAAGTGAGTTGTCTTTCTTCTTTCATTACTATTATGTTCATTTTTATGGATAGCTCTAATTTCAGCTTAACTCAAACAATAAATATCCAAATCCCCACGTCAGTAGTCAATAATATATGTAAAGGCATTAAATTGAGCACTTCTGAAAAACAGACTCAGGGTATCATGACCTGGTCTGGAAAAATCAGCTATCTATTTCCAGCTTTTTTTTAAACCTTTCTTAGCGTTAAAATATCAGTCCCACTCCAAGACAGGCTGTCAGAGGTAGAGTATCTTTGTACAGCCCCCTCCTCAGGAAACAATCACCATACCTTTGAAAAACTCCTTGGCAAAGTGCAGGTAAACACTAAGGGCTGGAAATTTTAGGTTCTGTCAAGAAGAGCACAGGACTGAATTCCATACCTCAAATTTAGAAGATGCCAAAGGGAGAAAAGAGAGCAAATCAATGGAGGGATTCAAATCAATTAAGTACAGAAGGAAGAGCAATGGTGGTGGTTGAAAATAACACAGTCCCTAGCTGTGAAGGTAATTGTGGCAAGGGGTACCTTGCTTTTTGTTTCAGGATGATATGTCAAAGGCAGCTATGCATTAGCTTCATGAAAAGACCTACTTTATGTCTTAATCTGATCCCTTGGTCTATGTGCCTTTAATTAAAACCAGAGCTGAGGCCTGTGATGCTGTGTGAAGAAGAGTATGGTGTGCTCATTCTTCATCCTGGATCATCTCAAGTGAATAGGGTGATAGCATTCCCGTACTTTGGATTAAGAATAATTTGCTTGCCTAAGGGTTTGCAGTTTTAAAAACAACAGCAATCACAAAACATCGAAGAGTTTCATCCCTCCAGGTCCCACAGAAGAGCTTTGGCTGGCTGTTATTTTACACAGACTAGTGTAGCTTTCCTTGTGGATTTAAAAAATTCACCTCTATGCCAAAGATTTTCCCTGTAGTTCCTCTTCCCTTGCACTAGATGTATTTACATCTCATACGTAAATATCATCAAACCTAAGTTATTAATTCCTTCTCAATTAGTTTGAAATCCTCTGGATCCAAAGATCATCCTTTTTTAATGTTTAGCTTTTTAATATATATTTTTTTTTAATCTCCTAGTGCTATAAGAAGTGTGGACTTGGAGACTTTTTTTATTTGAAAAGAAATTAAAATCTCACTTTTAGTAGGGAGCTGCATTAAGTGTATGAGCTGTGGTGTTGCATGCACGTCTGAGGAGGTTTCTGTGAGCTGGTAACTGTAGCCAGCACTGCAGGCTGGATCGTATGTCCAGGCTGGTATTTCAGCCTCCTCTTAGTGTCCAAAGAGTTTTAATAGGACAAAAGGCCGATTTCAAGTTTGACTATTTCAGTTTACTGGAATCTATGCTCAACACAAAACAAAAAGCACAGTGAGGTCTGTGTCTTGTATCCAACAAGGGGACATCGTACTTTCATAGGTTAAAAATGGACATTCTCCACATGCCCATGTACAAAATAGGTAAAATATGTGAGCAAACCATCAACCTCTTCAGCTTGTCTCCTATTTCTGTGGAGAGACTCTGTTCCTCCAAAGCATAGAGGAAGAGCTGTCCATGTTAATGATGCCTTCCAGTCCAGTGTGGACTGATGTAGGTACTTCTTCATTTTTCATTCAAAGCAGGCTCAACACATCTCTCAATGTGCTAAAACTGCACCTTGCCCCGTGTTCTCACTCAGATGAAGGAAGCAGGGTTCAGCTGGCACCGGACTCTACTATTTTGGCTGATAAGGATTAGTGTAAACAAATGCAAGTCTCTGAATTATCTGGCATGAGGATCAGTTAGGGGTGCTGGCTTCCTATAGCCTTGATCTAGTTGGCCTAAATGATTTATAAACTGGCAACATGATGAATGTTGTTTTAAGTGGACAAATCACATTGAAGAGGTGTAACTTTCTGTCAGTGTGTAACATGACCGCCTCTCTTAGGGAAAGAATAACAATCACAAAGAGCAGTAAAGGTAACAGGATCACTAGTAGGCATATTCCTCCTCTACAGCATAAATCATTAGAGGGGCACTTCTTTCCTTCCCCTTTTCTTGCCCTTCTTCGTCCTTTCTTCCTTCCTTTTTTTTTTTTTTTTTTTA